>CAJNJA010025019.1:18256-32663 GCA_905231915.1 Symbiodinium necroappetens | reverse complement strand
CTACTACTGCTACTAGTACTACTGCTCCTAGCGACGACGATTGTAAGTTCCTGAGCTTTTCCATCTTCGCCTGCAACACCAACTGCTCGTTTGCGTCCTCTGTGTGTTTAGCATGTCAAAGATCGATGCCAATCCCAGTCCAAGCCAGGGCCGAATGTCCGGACACCTGGACGGCTTCATGAAGAAGGACGAGAAGGAACGGCTGCAGAGCACAGATGGGAGCTGCAGCACATGACCTTCTTTGATCGCCGTTCGTCGCGCGTATGAGCTGGCGGCAAAGAACGCGGGAGGGCAAGATGCGGGCAAAGAAGGGGCTATTGCGGCACCTGGAAGAAACCCGAGCAGCTCGAAACAAACTGCATGCCGCGCAGAATCAAATCAAAGTACAACCAAATCAAAGTACATTGGAGAGTTCAGACACAACGCACCCTTGCATCCCTTCCAGTCGGCCCTCGATGTGACGCGAGTTTCCTAAAGAAAAACAAAGGTTGAGAGGCTGGACCTTCTAGATCTTCTAGGTCGTCCACAGGTCTGCGTGCTCAGACATGACATGGGCACCGAAGCTCCTAAACCCCGTGACAGGCCCCAAAACCCCTGAAACAAGGCCGAAATCTTCAGATCTTCTAAGCCCTACGTACTCTCAGATCTTCTAAGCCCGACGTAATCTCAAACTTCTTGTGCTGCACAACTTGTGCTCCACAGGACGACCCAGCCAGCTCCAGCTGAGGCGCGCGTTCGAGGGCATTCATACGAAAGGTGTGCTGTGGTTCAAGTGGTCGTTAGCTAGCAGATGCTCAAAGGAGCAGTGGTGGTGGTGACGGTGGTAGTGTGGTGATCTGCGCTGCAGGCCGGCGACCACCTCGAGAGATGCAAGCCTTGCGCTGAAGAACAAAAAGCTGGCTTTGCTGGCCCGGTAGTTTCGATTCACTCCGCCGGGGATTCTGCAAGCCTCCGAAGCTTGCTCGAGGGTCCTCTGGAGATATTTCGACTTGAACTCCTGGTCACAACTTGGGTTTAGCATGCACGGTTTAGCAGCTTGGATGCTTTGTGTCACCAAAACCAACCTAGCAGCGTCTGGAGCCAAGCTGAAGAATTCCGGCATCGTAGCTTTGAGCACTGCCACTGCCCGATTCAAGTTGTGAATTGCTTGGTATGCAAACGAGCGTGTTTAAGCAGACACGCAGGCAGCCATTTTGCTCAAGCAGACGCTGCCGGGGGTGCAGGCACGCCAGGCAAATTTCGGCCGGCAGCTGCGATGCCGGCCCCTTCCATCCCAGGCTCCGCCAGCGGCAAACATTTGGCAGGGGACCCGGAAGAGGAGTCGAACCTGGAGGCATCCGAGTTCCGGAGCATTGCCATCGAGGTGCCCGGAGGCCACGTTCAAGAGGTGGAAGAAGGGCTGCAGAGACTCCGTCAGCAGTTCGAAGCAGAGATTCAAAGCATCACGGCTCGGTTGGGGAATGTCGAAAAGCAGCTCGGCGTTTCGGAGATGCCCAGTCCGAACTTCCAAAGCAGATCTCCGAACAGCAGTGCTGAAAGGGTCGAGACGGTGAAGACGGAAGACAGATCTACGCCTGTGCATTTTGAGGAGAGTGCGTGGAACATCCCTTTGGTCCTCGGTCTTGCAGATGTGGGTTGGTTTGACAACGTCTTTGCAGTGCTGCTGGTGCTGCTAAACCTGCTGATGCAGGGGTCGTTTTCGCAGATTCTGTTGTCGGAGTACTTCATGGGTGAGCCTTTCGAGACGAACTTGCAGAGTGCCAAGACGTGGCGGACAAGCATAGCTCATGACTCTCGTTACCTGGACTTGGCTGGAACGAGCCTTGTTTCTCGAGTGTGTGCTGGCGATGGGTCCTTAATCCTGTCCACGGTCCAGGCCACGCTAATCGAGCAAATTAACGACTTCCTGGGCTTGCAAGCGACTGAATTTGACTTCAACTTCTGGCAACCGGGCACTCTCCTGTGCATGTTGTGCATCTTGCTGTGGAGCTTGTGTGTCTACAAGGACACCGGGTTGCGCATCCGAGTGAGGCGTTTGTGTCAGATCGCATAGAGTTCCCGTCGCAGATGCACGAATTTGTGACTAAACTTCGAATTACAGGCGGTTTTCATTATTCCGATGCAGTCCGACTTGCAGTTACAGTCGATGGCAGGAATTCCGAAAGATTTGGCATGCGTTGGAGGCGGCCGCTACAATTCCAAAGGCCAGTTCTTTTGTCGATCACTTGGTTTATAAGTTGTCCCGTGCACTGCACTTGTTTGACCATCGGTTGTTTTGCACCTCGCACACCGAGTGTTGTTTCCAGAAGAAGCGGACTTGGGATGTAGTGCTCACATGGTGAATCTGTAACCAAGACCTTGCTAGCCACTGGTTGTTCGGTGGAGGCCAGCGCGACGGACTTCCGCGACAACACGATTCACTGCCTGTCCTGGGGTCGTGCTCTGGCGCTGCTGATCACGTACATCATCCGAGCAGGCATCGCCTCCGTGCTGCTGGTTGCCGGAATCCTATGGCTGGCAAGGACAACATCCATTGAGGAGCTGATGCTTAACTCGGTTGCTTTGAACGCCATCTTGGATGTGGATGAGTTCCTCTTCGAGGGCATGACACCTATCAAGCTCCAGCACGCGGTGCGAAGTGTCGAGCCCATCAGCGTCAAGTACTCGCACCGGCGCAGCCAGGTGGAGTCCATGGTGCATTTCCTCGCGGTGCTAGCAACGGTCCTGGCTTCGTATCTGTTCCTGCTCGTGCCTCTCTGTGAAACCATGATGACAGTCAAACGCGAGCTGTGCGATGGCCAGAGAAACTTCGTGGTCGCGTACAACACGGAGACGCAAGTTTCATGGGGCATGGATACAGAGGACCCTGGGTGTTCACGTGCTCCTGTTAAGGGGTCCAGAAGCAGATATCCGCCTGCCCCTGGGGTTCCATCTGGGGTTTGGATTCTGCAGCCTCGCTTCACCCTTCCCGATCAGTTTTCATGAGGACATTGCTACAGTGCGAGCCTCTTATGAGCTTTCGCCCGTCGAACGAGCCGTAATGGCTTACAAGGGCACTCCTTCGAGTCTGCAAGATGACTGGCCTCGGACAATCTATTTCTCGGACAACAGGCGAACTTTCAACACAGACCTTGCTCGCACGGTCACCAACCTTGGCGAGCAGTTCCCGTTCTGCATGGAGACGACTGTCCTCGTGGAAACTGGACAGCTGCATCAAGATCCCGCCTTGCAGCCAATCGTCGAACTTTTCTTTCGTAACGCTGCTTCAGCTCTGGGACGACCGTATGCCACGACATGCGCCGAGCTTGCTGATCTTTGCAGTTTGCCAGATGCCCGACTGCTGCGTGTGACCTGCGGCCAAACCTGTGGCTGCACCGACCCTGTAAGCTCTGCATGGTACCTTGAGTGATTTCGGATGCACCTGACAGTTTCAGAATATCTTTAAGGCCGCATAGAATTCAGAATGTAGAGCTTGTGTGCCACTGTGAACCAAGCAAGGCACAAGGTGACACCTATGGGATGTTCCGGCACGTGCCTGGCCGAAGCACGGGCCAAGCTTCATTCCCTGCCCTGCGATGATGATGTGATCAACGATGCTGGTTGGCAAGCCTTCTGGCATGAGTACGAAGGCGCTATTATCGGACACTATGGAGAGGGAGTCACTGGTACCCAGTTTTTCGGACTCATAAGTTCCATGGCCCAGGATTTCTTGGCCCATGGGTGCGCCGTCCTGCAGACACTGCCTTCTGAGATCTTGACAGGTGTTTCCTGGTGCGATGGCCAGCCGCAGCTGTTCCGCCCTTTGGCCTCCATGTGCCCAGTCCAGTGTGGCTGCCGGGATGGACGAGCGTCACCTTTGCCAGACGGTTTGCCGAGCTACTGCCCAAGCAGCTGCTCAAACAGCACGTCTTCTTGACGTCGTTTGATGTCCTGGAGCCTGAGAAGTCGACCCTGTGCCTGTCGACCAGGGCCATGTGCGCTCAAGTCACCTTAAGAACGTCCAGCCTCTAGCCTAAGGCTGAGGATTGCCAACCTCTGCGGGAAAATGCTCGCAAATCTTGGACATGGTACTGAGGGATATCATGTGGCTTTACGGATGTTGGTGTGGGATGCGTTGTGCGGAGCCGGCCTAGCTACGGGGTTGGAGATGCAGCCCTAAATCGGACAGGACGTTCAGGCCTCGCCGTGCGGCAATCCGTCAACTTGCCCAAAGACGGACGATGGCGCCAGAACAAGATCCCTGAGATTCATTCCCGAATGCCCTAATCAAATGCATTGCCCGGAAGGCCCCCTGGAGAATCACCCGAGGTGGTACCTTCCCTGTTTAGGAACAATGGTATGGTTTGTTCGTGGGCACATGACCTGCTTATGGAGCATATCTACTTATGTTCAAGGGTCCAGGCTGCGAGAAGACCATGCACAACGAAGTGTTTTTCCAGGCCTTTGGTTTTGAGCCTGTCGTTTTCGGCCAGACAAGATTATGCAATCCCGCAGCTGCCTCGGCAGAGGTAAGAAACATAAGCGAGATCACGGAGAGTGACAGCTCAAGAGCTAGCAAAAGCATCAACGACCAACAACAAGCAGGTACTCGTAATAGTTTCCGATGCCGGGAACAGTGCAATAGCAAGGTTCTGCCAGGATTCTTAAAAGAATTCACTCGCACTGGAAGCGCTTCGAGATCCATGGTATCGCTTCCAGAAGCTGAAGCCCTTGACAGTGCATGTTATGTATTATACATTTGATGTTATATATATATGTATATATATATGTATATATATATAGATTCATTCTTAAACACTTGCTACAATGCCGATCCCGCCGGTCCCAGACTCTTGGACCCCCGACGCGGAGTGTAACTCGGAATCATCCGAGTTCCGGAGCATTGCCATTGAGGTGCCCGGAGGCCACATTCACGAGGTGGAAGATGGGCTGCGGCAACTTCGCCAGCAGTTCGAAGCCGAGATTCAAAGCCTCACGGCTCGGTTGGGGACCGTCGAAAGACAGCTCGGCGTTTCAGAGACACAGAATCCAACCTCGCAAGATGCATCGCCCGACAGCTGCTCTGCAGACGAGATGGAAGGTAGATCAACGCCCGTGCGCTTTGAGGAGAGTGCGTGGAACATCCCTTTGGTCCTCGGTCTTGCAGATGTGGGTTGGTTTGACAACGTCTTTGCAGTGCTGCTGGTGCTTCTAAACCTGCTAATGCAAGGGTCTTTTTCGCAGATTCTGTTGTCGGAATACTTCATGGGTGAGCCGTTCGAGACGAACTTGCAGAGTGCCAAGACGTGGCGGACAAGCATAGCCCATGACTCTCGTTACCTGGACTTGGCCGGAACGAGCCTTGTTTCTCGCGTGTGCGCTGGCGATGGGTCTTTAATCCTCTCCACGGTGCAGGCCACGCTTGTTGAACAAATCAACGATTTCTTGGGCTTGCAGGAAACGGAATTTGCATTCAACTTCTGGCAGCCGGGCACTCTCCTGTGCATGTTGTGCATCTTGCTGTGGAGCCTGTGCGTCTACAAGGACACCAGGTTTTGCGTCCCACGTCCCACGTAGCGGGTTTCGTGTCAAATCACGTAAAAAGCAAATTACAACTACACGCGACCTGAGTGGTCCAACATAGTGGTGCTCTCGCTTCACCTGTGGCAGGAGTTGAGGAAGATTTGGCATGCACTGGAGGCGGCCGCAACGCTCCCAAAGGCCAACTCATAGCCTCGTTTGGTTGCTTGAAAGTTCGTCGATGCAGTAGTGTCGCCGTTGCTGGATTTGCTGTGTTTCCAGAGAGCGATCCTGGCAATAGTCGACACGCGTGCTAGCTCGTTGGAGGCCAGCGCGACGGACTTCCGCGACAACACGATTCACTGCCTGTCCTGGGGTCGTGCCCTGGCGCTGCTGATCACGTACATCATCCGAGCAAGCATCGCTTCCGTGCTGCTGGTTGCCGGAATCCTATGGCTGGCAAGGACAACGTCCATTGAGGAGCTGATGCTTAACTCGGTTGCTTTGAACGCCATCTTGGATGTGGATGAGTTCCTCTTCGAGGGCATGACGCCTATCAAACTCCAGCACGCGATACGAAGTGTCGAGCCCATCAGCGTCAAGTACTCGCACCGGCGCAGCCAGGTGGAGTCCATGGTGCATTTCCTCGCGGTGTTAGCAACGGTCCTGGCTTCGTATCTGTTCTTGCTCGTGCCTCTCTGTGAAACCATGATGACAGTCAAACGCGAGCTGTGCGATGGCCAGAGAGACTTCGTGGTCGCGTACAACACGGAGACACAAGTTTCATGGGGCCTTCGCACAGAGGACCTTGCCTTGTGTTTTCATGTCCTGTCCTGTCATTTCGATTTGTCTTAGAGTCTTAGAGGGTGTACAGGTAGACTTCCACTTGCCTTGGGTTCTGTTGGTTTCGCTTCGGCTTCGGATTCTGCATCCTCCTTGCCCCTCTAGCCTGTGCGGATTGGATCGAAAAGGACATTGCTACAGTGCGAGCTTCTTATGAGCTGTCGCCTATCGAACGAGCCGTAATGTCTTACAAGGGCACGCCTTCGAGTTTTGAGGAAGACTGGGCTCGGACAATTTATTTCGGAAATCGACGAACTTTCACTGCAGACGTTGCTCTCTCGATTGAAAACCTTGGAAATCAGTTCCCGTTCTGCATGGAGACAGTAGTTTTGTTGGAAACTGGATCGCTGCATCAAGATCCTGCTTTGCAGCCCATCGCCGAAAACTTCCTGCGGAATGCTGCTTCAGCTCTCGGACGACCGACCGCCACGACCTGCGCGGAGCTAGCTGATCTCTGTGGTTTGCCAGATGCCCGACTCCTGCGCGTGACCTGCGGCCAAACCTGCGGCTGCACCGACCCTGTAAGCTCGGCATGGCTCCTTGGGTAAATCTTTGTCATGCCTGAAAACAATCAAGTTTTGCCTGAGCCGAGTGAACCGAGACATGCACTTGCTTCGTATTAAGAGCTATAAGCAATTAAGGCACAGGGTGCAGCCTCAAGGATGTACCGAGACGTGCTTGGCCGAAGCAGAACTCAAGCTTCAAAACATCTCCTGCGATGATGTCATCCACGATGCTGGTTGGCACTCCTTCTGGCATGAGTATCAAGACGCAATTATCGGCTTCTATGGCGAAAGTGTCACTCGGACCCAGTTTTTCGGACAAATAAACTACACTGCCCAGACCTTCTTGTCTCAGGGGTGCACTGTCATGCAGACACTTCCGACTGAGCTCTTAACGGGCGTTTCCTGGTGCGATGGCCAACCGCAGCTGTTCCGCCCATTGGCCTCCATGTGCCCAGTCCAGTGTGGCTGCCGGGATGGACGGGCGTCACCTTTGCCGAACGGTTTGCCGAGCTACTGCCCAAGCAGCTGCTCAAACAGCACGTCTTCTTGACGTCGTTTGATGTCCTTGAGCCTGAGAAGTCGACCCTGTGCCTGTCGACCAGGGCTGTGTCACCATGTGTCACCTGTGTGTCACCGCTCAAGTCGCATTCAGAACGTGCAGCCTCCAGACCTCCGCGAAGAAAATGCTTGACGACCTCTCTGCAATGTCAGGCTGCTTGAAGGGGTTCCGGGGCTTCTCCGTAGTGATATTGTGATATTGTTGGGGGATAGCTTCACCAAGCTTGCAAGCACGGGTTCTCGATTGACGAGAGAGAATCAGCCCCAAATCGGATTGTAAAGCATTCAGAGCGTGCCGTGTTGCAAATAAACTTACCCCGTCAGTCAAAATAGGGACGAGGGCCCGCCCGACTCATTGTCCCTAATGGCTCAATGGTTCTATGTGTTCCCGCCTCTGTCAATCTGTATGAGGACTGCAAGCGGGGTGGTGCCGGATTACGCCGGGCAAGCAGGAGTCTAAATCAAACACCTTGCCTGGAAAGTACACTGCGGATCACCATGAGTCCTACATAAAGCGACTTACTGTCCAGGCCTCTAGCTACCCCTAGCTGCTTAGTTGCTCAGCTCTGGTGCTGAGTGTAGTCTGGACTCGAACGTGGGCTGAAGGAGTAGGACAGGAGAAGTTGGAGAGGACTGGCTGAAGAGGATTGTTTTGAGCTAGCAGCTGGCCTCTTTTTGGCTGAGCTCTGCCGCTGGACTTGGCTGAAGCTTTGCGACAAGATATTAGGATACTGTTCATGAGAGAAGACGCCGCATAAGAATCGCGGAGAGTGCTAGCTGCCAGCTACAGCAGCAACAGCAACAGTACATACGCCCCTTAAGCCCTTAATCTCACCAACAGTGTGTCGGACCGGGAGAAGCTGACGGCAAGACGCACAGATCACGACATGTTAGTCGACACATAGCAGGAAGTTCTTGACGGTTTCAGCGGTGTTTTCGATGATTTCACGTGCAGTTGCAGCACTTGGTGATTCGCTGTCTGTATAGCTTCCATTATCGCAGCGCACGAGCGCCATGTTGGATGCAGCGCCCTGCCTGTCGAGAAACTGTTGACGGGCTCTGGCGCCCACAGGCTCCGGCGCGTGCCCACAATGCCGACCCCGGCAATCCCAAGCCCAGGGAGCAACAGGCAGCTATTTGCTGATCCGGAAGTAGAGTCGAATCTGGAGGCATCCGAGTTCCGGAGCATTGCCATTGAGGTGCCCCGAGGCCACATTCAAGAGGTGGAAGATGGGCTGCGGCAACTTCGCCAGCAGTTCGAAGCCGAGATTCAAAGCCTCACGGCTCGGTTGGGGACCGTCGAACGACAGCTCGGCGTTTCAGAGACACAGAATCCAACCTCGCAAGATGCATCGCCGGACAGCTGCTCTGCAAACGAGATGGAAGGTAGATCAACGCCCGTGCGCTTTGAGGAGAGTGCGTGGAACATCCCTTTGGTCCTAGGTCTTGCAGATGTGGGTTGGTTTGACAACGTCTTTGCAGTGCTGCTGGTGCTGCTAAACTTGCTGATGCAGGGGTCGTTTTCGCAGATTCTGTTGTCGGAATACTTTATGGGCGAGCCGTTCGAGACGAACTTGCAGAGTGCCAAGACGTGGCGGACCAGTATAGCCCATGACTCTCGTTACCTGGACTTGGCCGGAACGAGCCTAGTTTCTCGAGTGTGTGCTGGCGATGGGTCCTTAATCCTGTCCACGGTCCAGGCGACGCTTGTTGAGCAAATCAACGATTTCTTGGGCTTGCAGGAAACGGAATTTGCATTCAACTTCTGGCAACCCGGCACTCTCCTGTGCATGTTGTGCATCTTGCTGTGGAGCCTGTGTGTCTACAAGGACGCGTCCCACGTCCCACGTAGCAAGTTTCGTACCAAATCGCGCAAAACATGTAAAAAGCACCTTACAACTACAGGTTGATTGGTACTGCGCAGGGCTACACGCAACCTGAGTGGTCCCACATAGTGGGGCTCTCGCTTCAGCTGCGGCAGGAGTTGAGGAAGATTTGGCATGCACTGGAGGCGGCCGCAACGCTCCCAAAGGCCAACTCATAGCCTCTTTTGGTTGCTTGAAAGTTCGTCGATGCAGTAGTGTCGCCGTTGCCGGGTTTGCTGTGTTTCCAGAGAGCGATCCTCACAATAGTCGACACGCGTGCTAGCTCGTTGGAGGCCAGCGCGACGGACTTCCGCGACAACACGATTCACTGCCTGTCCTGGGGTCGTGCCCTGGCGCTGCTGATCACGTACATCATCCGAGCAGGCATCGCTTCCGTGCTGCTGGTTGCCGGAATCCTATGGCTGGCAAGGACAACATCCATTGAGGAGCTGATGCTTAACTCGGTTGCTTTGAACGCCATCTTGGATGTGGATGAGTTCCTCTTCGAGGGCATGACGCCTATCAAACTCCAGCACGCGATACGAAGTGTCGAGCCCATCAGCGTCAAGTACTCGCACCGGCGCAGCCAGGTGGAGTCCATGGTGCATTTCCTCGCGGTGTTAGCAACGGTCCTGGCTTCGTATCTGTTCTTGCTCGTGCCTCTCTGTGAAACCATGATGACAGTCAAACGCGAGCTGTGCGATGGCCAGAGAGACTTCGTGGTCGCGTACAGCACGGAGACGCAGATCTCATGGGGCTTGGAAACAGAGGACCGGATCTAGCCGCTAGCTAGTTTCTTTGGTTAGCTTAAAGCAGATTGGAGATAGACCGGCTTTATTGTTGCCCCCCTGACCTATGTTTCTTCTCTCAGTCCTTTGAAGTTCCCATCACGAGGCCATTGAGAAGGTGCGAGACGCGTATGAGCTGTCGCCCATCGAGCAAGCTGTTATGTCTCACAAAAGCACACCTTCGAGTCAATCGCAGGACTGGCCTTGGACAATCATGTTCTCAGTGAACAGGCGAGCCTTCAATGCTGACATTGATCGCTCGACCTCTAATCTTGGCACGCTATTCCCCTTCTGCGTCGAGACAGCAGTCTTGAAGGAGACCGGCCCGCTCCACCAGGATCCGGCCCTGCAGCCGGTGATGGGGAGCATTGTCCGGAATGCAGCTGCATCACTTGGGCGATCGAACGCAACGACTTGTGCAGAGCTAGCCGACCTGTGCAGCATGTCAGATGCCCGACTTCTCCGCGTGGCATGTGGTGAGACCTGCGGCTGCACGGACCTGCGAAGTTCCGCGTGGTAACTTGGCCACTCTTAACGCATTGTCGGAAAGCCTGCACCTGATATAGCTCGAGCCGGAAACTGTCTGCCGAAAGGGCTAAGCATGTGCACTGCGTAGTCATATGACCTCTCAGAGCAACTCCGAGGCACAAGGTGGAGGCACAGGGATGCAGCAAGCGCTGCCTGGCCGAAGCAGAACTCAAGCTTCAAACCATCTCCTGCGATGATGTCATCGACGATGCTGGTTGGCAAGCTTTCTGGCATCAGTATGAAGACGTGCTCATCGGATACTACGGAGAGGGCATCGCTTTGACCACGCTTTTCGCCCTGGCAAACGATACAGCCCAGGGCTTTTTGTCTAGTGGGTGCCAGTTCATGGAGACAGTTCCGTCCGAGCTCTTGACAGGGGTTTCCTGGTGTGACGGCCACCCGCAGCTGTTCCGCCCTTTGGCCTCCATGTGCCCAGTCCAGTGTGGCTGCCGGGATGGACGGGCGTCACCTTTGCCAAACGGTTTGCCGAGCTACTGCCCAAGCAGCTGCTCAAACAGCACGCCCAGTTGACCTTTTGAGCCTGGGCCACATGTGGGCTTCGGGTGTGCCTCTTGTTTCTGTCCTGGTTGAGTCGCTGCAAACCTGGGCCACGGACCACGCATCTGCCCATCAGGGGTGAAGTGGCTTGTTTCACCGCTTCGACCTGCACACGGCCAGCCAGACCTCGAAGAGGGATAGCTCTGCGGCTGAGTTTATGAAACCACCGCTGGGTCAGGGTAATTGGAGCCCGACTCATGAGGCACCGGCACAATTTCAGATGAACTTGGCAAGCCAGGCCGAGGCATCTGACTGCCTTGTGCTTAAAAGAGCCTTCCAACATGCATGTGGGATGATCGGCCCTGTGTATTCTTTACATTCTTGCATACGCACGTATGGTCATATATGTATACATAGGTATAGGTATATGTATACACACGTTTATTTCCAGTTACGTGGGGATGAACTATGAAACTTCTTCGGGGAGGGGCACGGCGCGTTCCAAGCAATATCGGCTTGCACGGGTCATGGTACATGGCGTGTTTTTTGGCATCAGCCAGGTTGCAAGGATGAGCTTTCTAGCAAGCTTGGTTTGGAAAGCCACACGATTTTTGTGCACATAGAAGAGTGAATTCTGGGGCCGCATTCTGTGTACGGATCTTATATGCCAAGCACTAGGCCGCGTCATGCCTTCTAATAGGGCTCCAGATACATGATAGCAAATAAACAGTGCTAGTCTCCGGACTAGGTGTGCAGGGATGGTGAGGAACGCGACGAAAACACAAGCTTTGTAGTGGGCTGCTGCGGGTCGGAACGAGGCTTGTGAGACACGTGCATAATCACCTAGAGACTTAGATGCTGAGCACTGATGTGGGTTTGTTTTGTTGCAGACTAACATGTGTGCATTCGCATGGGTTTACATGCCTTGGTCCATGCCCTGTTTCTGAATTTTTGCCTGCGTTTATAGACCATCCTGGATTTCAAGACAGTTGTTGGTTCCAGTTTGTTGCAGACTGTCAAGAATGCCGGTAGGGGTGGGGGGGGGACACTATGCAGCCCAGAAAAAATATATACTCTCTCTCTCTCTCTCTCTCACAAGTATTATATATATATATATGTATATCTACATCTAGGTAACCCCCCCTTGACTTACATGTCCTCCTTAGTTATATATGTAGTGGCGAGGGGAAGCACATCCCTACTTGTTGTGAAATTCTTCTTGCATGCTTCTGTCGCTGCAATGCAAACCACGACGGCAGACTTCCGTCCAACCATATGACAAAGCAAAAAAGCAACAACAAAACCAAACAACACAAATAAAAATAACACAAAAGAAGCAAACACCCAAACCAAAGCAGCAACAACAACTACAACAACAACAGCACCACCACCAACAACAACACCACTACCACCACCACCACCAACAACAACATCAACAATAACAAAAGCACCTATGTGCAGGATCGGATAGGGTTGGCTATAGTTTTTTGTTGCATCAGGGGGTCTGACGGATAACGGGTATGATGGCATCTGCATGTGCAACCATATGTCAACATACATACTGTACTTGTAAATGTACATATATTATGTGTATGTTTTATGTGTGTTTTGACGTTACCTGTATATGTAAATACATAGCATAGTCATACAAGCTTGTATACGTATATGTATGCATATACTGTGCATCTGTGCTTATATATAGAGATGCAGGAGTATGAGTATATGTATACGTAGGTACGTACATACATACATGCATACGTACATGCGCACATGCATACGTACGTACGTACGTACGTCCGTACGTACATATATGCACCTATGCATCTACATCTGCATGTGCACTTGCATCAGCCTTTACATCTGCATCTGCATCTACAGACACAGATACAGTTACATCGTCACTATACATACACATACGCATACTGATGCACATGCACATTCTCGTACATGTACTCGTACATGGTACACGTAGGTGTGTGCATGCACACTGTAGGTAGGCATGTAGGTAGGTCGGGTCTGTAGGTCGGCAGATAGGTAAGTCGGTCGGTGTGTAGAAAGGTCTGGACAATGTGGAAAGCATGTAAACACATGTATAAGTATGTATAAGCATGCATATAAGTACATAAAAGTATGTATATCTAGCATGTTTGTAGAATATGTATGTGGGTGTATGTGTATCTGTGTCTGCTTGTCTGTATGTACGTATGCATGTCTATATGTATATATGCAACGTACTTGACATGCAGCATGCGTACCAGGCAGGCAGCCGGCAGATGCAGAGAAAGAGACAGTTAGGCAGGCACATCGGCAGACAGACAGGGAGACAGGGAGACAGAGAGACAGAGAGACGGAGAGACAGACAGACAAACAGGCACGCAGGCAGGCAGACACACAGGCAGACAGAGACGGAGACGGAGACAGAGACAAAGACAGAGACAGAGAGGGACAAAGACGCCCGTGACACGCGGGTGCACGCTCGTGCGCGGGGGGTCGGGGCTGAACACTCCCCGGCTCCTCTTTCCCCCAAGAGAAAGCGAGAGACAGACGCTTCCTGGCCTTCTTCGACTTTTAGGCACTCTCCAAGTGCCTGTCTTCGGCACTCTCCCAGTGCCGTTTTGGACACTCTCTCAGTGTCAACTTCGGCACTCTATCAGTGCCGGAGCATCCCCACGTCGGGGGGCTTCCCAGATGATGGGCCCGTGTGACCACCAGAGCCCACTGACGAAGACCTGCTCGCCGACTCGCCGCCATCGAAGAACATCAATGCCAAGAATAGCAAATGGCAGCAGCGGCAATGGTCGACATGGGGGGCCAGCAAGAAGGAGATGAACTGAAGGATCGGCCTGAAGATGAGGACTTAAGTCCGTGCAGCCACAGGTGTAGACGCTTGCATGCAACCTGCTTTGATAGACACGGGTTCTTTTGGCTTACAGTAATTCAGGGACTCTTGACCTTAGCCTTGGGGGACCACTCGTGAAACATGCAGGCTCATGCCTGCACCAGTCTAGGATAGAGGCAACGAGCGATGATGCCATCTTTGCCTATGTCTGGGGGCAATAATGCAAGGGCCCTACGTCGGCCGTAAGGGTGTGAACACCAATTCAATCAAGTCCTGAGATGTTCGTAGCGGAGCTCACCTTTGCCACAGAAGAGTGGCCAGTACAGATACCCCTCCGGGGGACCACGCGGGGATGGGCCGCGAGGCCGGGGATTAGGGAGTTCAGCAAGAGTTCAGGGCCAAGCCTCATCCCAAAAAGCAGGTATCACACAAACCTTCAAGACCAGTGCGCAATGTTGCGGGGGCCGGGGGGGGGGGGGGGGG
>CAJNJA010025019.1:7171-18237 GCA_905231915.1 Symbiodinium necroappetens | reverse complement strand
GAAGAAGAGACAGAGAGAGACAGAGAGGGACATGGACCTCAGCACATGACTACAGCTACAACTGCTCCACAAGACGCACGACGAGTGCAGTTCAACCTACCGCCAGGCCACCGTGAGCATCCGCCCCCGCCCATCAGGCGGGAGAACGTCTGGAGGAAGCTGTCTAACAGTACAGCTGTCCAGCTGAAAGGAGATGGCATAGCGAGGAACCCCGTGCAAGTGGTTGACAACCGTCCAGAACACCGACGCGGGGAGCCACATCCTCGACTACTAGCTCAACAACAAGCCCAGACTGGAGACGCGCTCTTCCACCAGCCGCCAGCGCTAACAGCGAACCCTAAGACATCTTCTTCTTCCTCTAATGGTTCTGCACCACAACCTCAAGGATACGTGGAACACTCCCACGGACTCGCAGACCTACAACAACAAGCAGACCAAGCAGTGGCAGCAGGAATGGTCCCGAGATGGCAAATCCTGGATGTCAGTCACACGATGAGAAGCTCCACTCGCACCGGGGGCAACATACAAGACCTTTCGTGGCTAGCGGGGAGTATGCCCTCAACCCTACCACCTGAGTTTCCGGTGAGCCCCCACAGCGTTCTGTCCTTGAGGGGGACGGAAACAGGGGCGTGGAGAGGGACAGCGTGGGCCCCTACTCACCAGCAAATTGTGAGACATCCCGCCCGAGCCCATACAACATCAACCACACCCACAACCTGCCAGTACAGCCCACATGACGAGCCTACGAGATCAAGAACCTCGGGATTCCCCGGCCCGACAACCTCTACCACTCCAGGACCCAGAACACTCGACACCTCCTCAACTACCAATTCCTGATGCCAAACTACAAGCACAACAACCTGCGGCCGCCACTGGGACAACGCCGCCACAGCAGCCACCGCCACCGATACCTGACTCAGGTGATGAGACGGAAACCAGCTGGCCCGACGAAGATCGACCATGTGCGACGGGCCCACATGACGCCACCTCGCTTATGCAGCGCCTTCCGCCGAGCAGACGCAATCAAGCACCCCCAGCGTCATCTACATCACCGAGTTCGTCGACAACACCTGCAGCCAATCAGGCACAACTTTCGGAAGAAGACCTCAAATCGGCAGAGAAACTCGTCCGAGCACTTCAGCGACTACTACAGGACCTCTTGCACCGGTCCTTCACACAGCCAAACCCTCAACTTACGGACCTTGCATACCTCTCCGCCTTCTACCTCGACAAACTTGCGGGCCTGCAACAAATATGCCCACTCGGGGGTGACCCCGGTGACCGGCATCCTCGAGCACATGGGGAGATGGAGCCGCTGCAGAACATCCTCCTCCCCGTCGAGAAGCCCCTGACCAACCTGGAGCAAAACCACCGCAACCTCCCGGACAGAGACATTTTCCAGGTGCTAGACTACGTCTCTGAAACAATTGTGGAGGCGAAACAGCTGTTCCAAGCATGGGGGAAGGACCCCCGAGCTCCTGGTGCACATGAAGGAACAGCCGGGGTCAAGAACGCCCTCGATGCCCTAGACTGGGTGCATCTTGCAGTCACTGAAGGCTCCGTGGTCCAGGTGGGGGAGTACTCGTCTATCGCCCTGCACGCCATTAGGAGGAGCATCGAGTACATGAACAAGCTGATCGCCCTCCAACAATGTCAGGGGAGGCCGGCCCCTACAACATCCTCAAAGCGCAAGATGCCCCTTGAACGAGGCCCATGCCTCCTGGAGCAATGGACCACTGCCCTTTGGAACCACCCCATCCAGCTGGTGGACGAGGACACCTTCAGCGCAGCGGAGACCCTGATCATCGACACGGCTGCGACTGCGTCAATGTCCTCACACCTGAAGGGAACGCTGGGGGCGATGCATTTGCCCCGGGACAGCTCTCTCCCGTGACGCCGGCAGTGGAAGGAGGGCACGAAGCTCCCGTGCCGGGGGAAACATTCCCCGTGGAGATGAGAGACGAAACCTCGTCCCATCGAAGAAGGAGGTTTGCTGCGGTGATGGCTGACTCCAACGACTCCAGCGTGGACTGAGCGCCTGAGCCGCAACGGCCCTGGGAAAGGGGAGGAATTCCCCTTCCTTGTCCAGCTTCTGAACTCCAGCCTAAAGCCGAAATACTTTCCCGAACCGAAGGTACTTGCTATCTGCCATGAAGCTGATGCTACGTATTAGTTGCTGCACATGTCTGTTTCTGTTTCGAGTCTGTTCTGTGTTGCTGCCCTCGTCAAGCCTGGCATTTTGAAGCCACGACATGCGTGCCGGCTGTTGGACACTTAGATGATGTCGCCTTTTGCATAGTGTTTGTTCAAGGTTGGTCCCATTACCCTGTTTCCACAACTCCATGGCATGTAAGTCACATTTCCAGTACGCGCGATGCCCCGATGGATGCCCTAGTATTGATGTCTTTCATGCGTAGCTAGCCTTCTTGAGGAGTCATATTCTGCTTTTTGTTGTTTCTTGCTTTCCAGCATTTGAAACCCAAGGAAATCCAGGGAAGGGATAAAACATCCGCTTCCGGGGGCAATCTGAGCCATGATATCGCCAACTAGTTTGTCCTTCGTTACTAGACTTGGGCTTTTTGTCGGGGGCTTTCCCCTTGTTTGTGATCGCATTTCTACCAATGGCGATATCAGCCTCTGTGGCGCGTGTATGCTTCACTCTCTTCCTCCGCAACAAGCGGGAGCGCCGTTGAGCGCGCGGGTGGGGGAACTTCCCCTACCCACAACCCTGACGAAAGAAAGACATGGACCAGGACGACTGAGTCCGGCGATCGTTTTGTTTCGAACGTAGTTTGCTTTGCCTCTCTAGGTGGTTTGCCTGTGTCCTGCCGTCGTCTTGTAACAGCACGGGGAAGGGGGACTGCAAACACAGTCGAGGAGCGCTGCAAGGGAATCTGCTGCTTAGGTGTTCTGCCTTGTAGTAACGTCCTTGACTAGGGTCTGGAATCCTTGCGATTGCATCCCCGACTTGTGAGCAACACTCCCTTGCGGCCGCTAAGCCAACGCCGCAAAAACGGCGATGTGAGGTTCAGGGTTTGGGGGTGGGCAGGCACAGGCAGTGTTGCGCAAGGTTTCTGTTCGGGATGAGGTGGGGAGGCAGGCCAGGCCGGGGTTTTTCGCGAAGAACTGTCATGGAAGTTGGGGTGGAGCTCCTGCAACTCCCGGGAAGAGGGCAGGCCGAGCACAGTGGTTCAATGTCAATAACTTGCTTGTTTCCTTGTGGTTCTTCGTGATCGCTGGCCTGGGCTAACACCCTTCCAATACTAGCAGAGTCAGGGGGGCAACGAAGTAATCGTCGTTTTGCTTGTATCACCGTGGATACTGCCCTGGTTCTCAGAAGAACACCGACTTAGGTTGGAGAGACCACGGATGACTTGAGTGAAGCCTGCTGGTTGTTCCCCGACTTGTGAGCAACACTCCCTTGCGGCCGCTAAGCCAACGCCGCAAAAACGGCGATGTGAGGTTCAGAGTTGGGGGTGGGCAGGCACAGGCAGTGTTGCGCAAGGTTTCTGTTCGGGATGAGGTGGGGAGGCAGGCCAGGCCGGGGTTTTTCGCGAAGAACTGTCATGGAAGTTGGGGTGGAGCTCCTGCAACTCCCGGGAAGAGGGCAGGCCGAGCACAGTGGTTCAATAACTTGCTTGTTTCCTTGTGGTTCTTCGTGATCGCTGGCCTGGGCTAACACCCTTCCAATACTAGCAGAGTCAGGGGGGCAACGAAGTAATCGTCGTTTTGCTTGTATCACCGTGGGTACTGCCCTGGTTCTCAGAAGAACACCACCTAGGTTGGGGAGACCACGGATGACTTGAGTGAAACCTGCTGGTTGTTCACGGTCAGGGTTTAGGAGGGGTGTGCTTCGGGCTGGGTTAACAGGCTCATTCAAGGGAAGGTGCTCATCTCCCACCCCCGAAAGGGGCCACGCAGACAAACCACCGTGCGCACCTTGGGGGGGGGCCTTCGGGCCGGAGGGGTTTTTCCCCTCAACCGCCAAGCAAGCAAGCAAACAGAGGGGGACAGGCAGAGACAGACAGAGACACACATAGACAGACAGATACAGACAGAGACAGGCAGAGAGGGACAGAGACAGAGAGACAGACAGAGAGGGGCCACAAGCCCTTCACCGGTTACCACACCTTTGTGACAGAAGAGACACACAGAGACAGACAGAGAGACATACAGACACAAATACACTGGACGCACACATACTAATATGTGCACGCATTCATGCATTCATACATACATCCCCACTTGAGTACATGCACAGATGCATGCGGCATAGGTGTGCTTTCTCTAACTAGATTTGTAGATATCTAGATACCTTTATATCTGGAAACCTGTGTATTTGTTTCGCTGTGCATCTATATATCTATATATCCATACAGCGGTATCTCTATATATCTTTATATCTATTTGTCTGAATATCTGTTTGTTCCTATACTTATATATCTATATATCTAGACGTAAAAAATAATTATATGTACACATCTGTCTCGATACGTACATCCTGTATCTATATTTATGTCTACATCTATCTCTATCGACGTCTCTATCCATATCTCTATCTCTATCTCTATCTATGTCTGCATCTATCTCTACATACATAAATAAGTAAATAAATAAAAAAAAATATATATGTCTACATCTATCGCTACCTCTAACCTTATCTCTATCTGCATCGCTCTACATATATATACACCTATCTCAACATCTATGTCTATGAAAAGTAGATACATAAGCAAGTAAATTTACGGATAAGCGAATAAATACGTCGTGAACAAGTAAACAAATCTGAATACACATAGACATGCAACTGTAAATAAGATACAAAGATAAATGCACATGTAAATATAGATACATATAAGTAAATAGGGATAATTTCACATATATATATATAGAGATATGTAAAAAGATGTGAAACAGAGCTTGGTGGATGACTGCAAAACTCTGAAGCAAACTTTTCCAGTGGGTCAGGTGCTGGCTTTCATGAGCTCCAGGTCTAGCACATTGTCCGGCCACCCTCTCCGCAATGCCGACCCCGGCAATCCGGGGCGCAGGGAGCAACCGGCCAGTGACCGGGGACCCGGAAGAGGAGTACCTGGAGGCATCCGAGTTCCGGAGCATTGCCATCGAGGTGCCCGGATGCCACATTCAAGAGGTGGAAGAAGGGCTGCAGAGACTCCGTCAGCAGTTCGAAGCAGAGATCCAAAGCATCACGGCTCGCTTGGGGACAGTCGAAAAGCAGCTTGCCTTTTCGGAGATACCCAATCCGAACTTCCAAGATGCATCTCCGAACAGCTCAGCCGAAAAGGTTGGCTCTGTGAAGACGGAAGGCAGATCTACACTTGTGCACTTCGAGGAGCGTGCATGGAACATCCCGTTGGTCCTTGGTCTCGCAGATGTGGGCTGGTTTGACAACGTCTTTGCAGTGCTTCTGGTACTCTTGAACCTGCTGATGCAAGGGTCGTTTTCGCAGATTCTGTTATCGGAGTACTTCATGGGTGAGCCGTTCGAGACGAACTTGCAGAGTGCCAAGACATGGCGGACAAGCATAGCTCATGACTCTCGTTACCTGGACTTGGCCGGAACGAGCCTAGTTTCTCGCGTGTGCGCTGGCGATGGGTCTTTAATCCTCTCCACGGTGCAGGCCACGCTTGTTCAGCAAATCAACGACTTCTTGGGCTTGCAAACGGGCGAATTTGAGTTCAACTTATTTCAGCCGGGCACTCTTTTGTGCTTGCTGTGCATTCTGCTGTGGAGCTTGTGCGTCTACAAGGACACTGGGTTTCACTCCTAATGAACCAGTCCAGAAATAAACTAGTGCAGAACCCAAAAAGCTGTGGTGCGTGCACCGTTTGCATGCCATGCCATTAGCTGAGCAGCTAGACGATGCAAATCGCTTAAACATGTTTAAAGCCTCAAGCTGTGAGAGTCGAAAACCAACACCCGTGACCCAAACCCCAGCCAAAATTCGCTCTTTTTCTGCCCGGTTTCCGCGGTTGGTATGCCTGTCGACTTGGGGGAAGTGCTTATGACCTTGTGACTTGCACCACGTGAGATGGGACTTGGTCAGCAGGTGGGAAAATATCTTGGTAGTAGAGTAGGTAACCTTTAACCCATTTGGGGTACTAGTGTACGATCCCAATATCATCCCAAAGGCTAAGTTTAGTTCCCCAGGATACTGGACCCTAAAGTCGAAACAATAAGATAAGCAGTTTCGAGAGGAGTTCAGAAGGATTTGGCATGCCTTGGAGGCGGCGACGACAATCCCCAAGGCCAGGCGTTCTGTCTAGGACTGGTGATTCTGATGAAGATGATAGTGACGATGATGACGACGATTGCAAGTTTTTTGTTATTGTTATTATTGTTGTTATCGTTATTGTTACTACTATTATTTTTATGATTTCTACTTTTACTATTGCTTGAACGGGGTTTTTCCACAACAGGACTTCGATTCGCATCACTGTATACGTAGATCCGTGATCTGTGTGCCCAGCTTCTCGTTACCTAGGACCCAGGGTCGTTCGTTGAAGGCCAGCACGACGGACTTCCGCGACAACACGATTCACAGCCTGTCCTGGGGTCGAGCCCTGGCACTGCTGATCACGTACATCGTTCGAGCAGGCATCGCCTCCGTGCTTCTGGTTGCCGGAATCCTATGGCTGGCAAGGACAACATCGATTGAGGAGCTGATGCTGAACTCGGTTGCTTTGAACGCCATCTTGGATGTGGATGAGTTCCTCTTCGAGGGCATGACGCCAATCAAGATCCAGCACGCGATACGAAGTGTCGAGCCCATCAAAGTTAGTTACTCTCACCGGCGCAGCCAGATGGAGTCCATGGTGCATTTCCTTGCAGTGGTGGTAACGGTGTTGGCTTCGTATCTGTTCCTGCTCGTGCCTCTTTGCGACACCATGATGGCTGTCAAGCGCGAGCTGTGCGATGGCCAGACAGACTTCGTGGTCGCGTACAGCACGGACACGCAGATCTCATGGGGCCTTTTCACTGAGGACGTGGGTTTACATCTTATGGGGTCGGGTGATTCTGCATTTGGTTTCTGGCTCGATCTTAGTTCTTAATGCTTCCAACTTGGGCTTGGGTCCACTGATGAGGACCTCGAGACAGTGCAAAACTCATACGAGATATCGCCCATCGAACGATCGGTGATGTCTCAAAAGGGTACGCCTTCAAGCCTGGAAAAGACCTGGCCTCAGACCATATGGTTTGCAGCCGACAGGCGTTCTTTCGACACCGACGTTGACCGGTCGATTTCCAGTCTTGGGAACGTCTTTCCATTCTGCATGGAGACCACCGTCCTACTGGAGACTGGGGAGGTGCATGGAGACGCTGCCTTGCAGCCGATCATTGAGAACGTTTTGCGAAACGCTGCGTCAGCACTTGGGCGACCAGATGCTACCACCTGTGCAGAGCTGGCTGACTTGTGCAGCATGTCAGATGCCCGACTCCTCCGAGTGGTCTGTGGTCAGACCTGCGGCTGCACCGAACCCCGAACTTCCGCTTGGTACCATGGTGGTTTGAACGAGCTGTTCTTTTATTGATCGCCTTTGCCCTTCTTATTAAGGGGTGTGGAACAATTATTGTAGAGGTCGTCGGTCGTGTCGCATGCTGAGGCAGGCTAACTCATAATTTGCACATCTTGATCGACTGGCTAAGGGTCCCCCGAAGCCTTGAGCAAACAAAGCTGATCCGTTGCAGGGCACATGAAACTATAATCATAGTATGTTAAAGTTGCCTGTCCCCAGGCTAAACCCTAAACCCTATAAGCCCAGAGTGGGAAAAACAAGCCCAGAGTTGTGAGAGTCAAAAGTCAGGGAGCTCCCTTACTTAGTCTGCAAAGAGGTACAAGGTGGAGCACATGGGCTGTGCGACGCCGTGCCTCGCCGAAGCCGAGGCGAAGCTTCCAAGTGTCTCCTGCGAGGATGATGTTTCCTGGAAGTAAGCTTCGTAGAGGGTTTAGGGCTTAGGGATGATTTTACTTAGTCTGAGGAGAGAGCTTAATGGAGGGTTTAGTGTCTAGAGATGATCTTACTTAGTATTAGTAGTGAGCTTCATGGAGGGCTTTAGGATCCCGGGTTCAGAGATGATGTTGGCTTGTACTTAGTTTCGGATGTATGGACTTTAAACATCTGGGGCAAGTATGAAACTTTAGAAACTATGAGAAAGGTTTTGGTGTAGGAACTCCTGAACAGGGTAGTGACTTAGTAGTTGAGTTTTGTGCATAAAAACAATTAGGGCCAAAATGAGCATCTTTTCTTCGGCAACTCCGAGTCAAATCCCACGTACCCATAACTCTAAATTCCGCTTGACGACTGCGACTTCGAATATAAGGTCTTGGAAAATCACGGTTACCTCTCTCGCCACCCAAAGGTCCTGAATTTTGAAGGGCCCGCAGTCGTTTTCAACTCCTTACGCGCCTTCATGCATGAAACCCTTCCAACCTCTCAAATCCTGCGGTGCGAACTCGGAATAGGGAACGTTCAACTCCTTCGATGTATGAACCTATAAACTCCATACTCCAGAACAGAGGTTATCAACGATGCCGGTTGGCAGGCGTTCTGGCATCAGTATGACGATGCACTCATCGGGTACTATGGAGAGGGTGTCACTCAGACCCAGTTCTTCGGTCTCATAAATTCTACAGCCCAGGCCTTTCTGACTAACGGTTGCCCGGTCATGGAGACAATTCCGACCGAGCTCTTGACGGGCGTTTCCTGGTGTGACGGCCAGCCGGAGCTGTTTCGCCCTTTAGCCTCTGTGTGCCCAGTGCAGTGTGGCTGCAGAGATGGCCGCGGAGCAACTTTGCCCAGTGGTTTACCGAGCTACTGTCCGACTAGCTGCTCGAACAGCACGCTCCGTTGACCTCTTGAGGCTGGGCCACGGACCAGGCATCTGCCCATCAGGGGTGAAGCGGCTTGTTTCACCGCTTTGAAACCACCGCCGGGTCAGGGTAATTGAAGCCCGACTCATGAGGCACCGGCACAATTTTCAGCTGTCTGAAAGTGTTTGACCTCCAGCGACACACTGACAGAAGTTTCACTCCACCTACTCGATACTACTTGCACTTGCAAGATTCTGCGCTTCTGCTGCAAACCAGGCCTCCCTCAAAGAGGTGCAGTGTTGGAATTCAGACATCCTGTGCAGTCGCGACCTGCCATGCTGCTTGCCCGAATACTGGGCGACAGGGTGCCCTGACACTCGAACACACCCCTGGACGAAAATTGGATTCTGCTTGCTACCAGTGATGATTTCTTTCCCGCCCAGGCAACCGACGCTACCAACATCAACCGCACTTTACCCGGCAGTTCCGAGATGCATAGTTTGGCAACAGACAGCATGCCTCAGCATCCCACTACACCCCACAGGATTATTCAGTAGAGTGCAATGTAACAAAGTGCAACGAAGTATGTGTACCACCATGGCATGCAGCTTTTGCTAGAACAACTTGGATGCCATTAACAGATACGTGTGTGCTCGTGAATACGCGTACATATACAAAGATACATACGCACATACATGTATTCATACATACCTGTTAAATCGCTTGGCTTGGCTTGCTTTGTTTTGAAACCTTTCAGCTCTTGCGACCGTGTACCTTTGCATATGCATATGTCTACAGATGTCCTGAGCTACAGTTGCAGATATAGTATAAGAGCAGCACGCGGTAAGATAGCACAGAACACCAGGGAAAATTATGACTTAGCAGAGACAAAGTATGAGCTAAGCATGAGGAAGTTCCCCGGAGTAGATCAGAGTGTAGAGAGGTGATTCATGTGTGCCACATCCCGAAGCACGAAACTAGAAGAACGATTGAAATAGTACAAACAAGCAATCCCTGCTACTTCCTACCAAAGCAGTAACATAGACCCCAAAGCCCTTTTTCTAATGAGAGTAAGCCAGGTGCTTCGGAAGCGAATTGCCGCCTGAGTAGCGAGAGGCACTTCGGGGAGCTCCGAAGCGATGCCTTCCAACAGAGCTACGCAAATGACTCGTGAAACGAATGTACAGTTTCTTTCGCTGAAGTCCTGTCACATCATGGTGTGCTACAGAAGAATTCAAGCGTCGCTCATTTGGTCTTCGAGGTGGGCAAAGAACACCATCGGCTCCCAGACATGGGACCTACGATAGTGATTTTTATCGCTTGCACGGTTTACACTCTGGAGCCGGACATCACCAGGCTAGGCCAAGACCAAAAAGAGTGGACCGTTTCATCCATTAGTCGGCACGAGATGCACTTGCACAAGTTTTGGCTGATAGAAGTGTAAATGACATTGCAAATGTAGTTGCCATCGCCAGTATGTTTTAATTCCTCAGTTGCTGTTGCGGTTGTTGTTGTTGTTGTGGTTACTGCTGCTGCTGCTGTGACTTTTGGTTTCAGGCAGACTGGCAGGAAAGGGCAACAAGCGGCAGCGTAGTTTCCAGTGAAATTCTGGAAACCCTATGCAATTTGCAGGAGGAGACGTACTACAGGTATGTCATACCACCACCACCACCGCCGCCACCACTACTACTACTACTACTACTACTACTGCTACTACTGCTGATGCTGCTACTGCTACTGCTACTACTACTGCTACTACTACTGCTACTACTGCTACTACTGCTACTAATGCTACTACTGCTACTACTGCTACTGCTACTGCGACTGCGACTGCGACTGCTACTACTACTAACTACTACTACTACTACTACTACTACTACTACTGCTACTAGCGGTTGAGCTGTGGTGAGCATCCAATAAGGCTTCTGTACAACGAGTTGTTCGGTGTTGTGCGCAAGTGCAGCTCGAATCACTCCACAACTCGCCTTTCCGAGTAGTTTTGGACCTATCGCCCAGCCAAGCAGTATCCTATGTGATGCCATAGATGAATGCGTAGTGGGTCAGGTAGATTTTCCCCTCTGTCGATGGTCACAGATTCGGCTTCTTGTTGTGTTAGTGTTGGGTATGGCCTTTTTGTGGTTCTTGCTTCGGTTTGAGTGGCCATGGATATCTGACACTCCCCGTTACCAAACAAAACCTCGCAATGCTGTCGCGGACGTGCCAAGTGAGTGAC
>CAJNJA010025008.1:0-32666 GCA_905231915.1 Symbiodinium necroappetens | reverse complement strand
CTTCACCTCCCGGTTTGTGGGCAAGACAGAGGGGTGAAAGGAACGCGGCCTTCCTTCAACTTTCGGTTTGTGGCCAAAAGCCGAGTGGTGAAAGGACAGCGGCCTTCCTTCACCAGTCGGTTTGTGGCCAAGACCGCGGGGTGAAAGGAGCGCGGCCTGCCTTCACCTCCCGGTTTGTGGGCAAGACAGAGGGGTGAAAGGAACGCGGCCTTCCTTCAACTTTCGGTTTGTGGCCAAAAGCCGAGGGGTGAAAGGACCCCGGCCTTGCTTCACCATTCGGTTTTGTGGCCAAAACAGAGTGGTGAAAGGACCGTGGCCTTCCTTCAGCTCTCGATTTGTTGCCAAAACCGAGGGGTGAAAGGACAGCGGCCTTCCTTCACCTCCCCTTTTGTGGGCAAAACAAACGGGTGAAAGGAGCGTGGCCTTCCTTCACCTCTCGGTTTGTGGCCAAAACCTTTGGGTGAAAGGAGCGCAGCCTGCCTTCACCTCCCGGTTTGTGGGCAAAACAGAGGGGTGAAAGGAACGCGGCCTTTCTTCAACTTTCGGTTTGTGGCCAAAAACCGAGGGGTGAAAGGACAGCGGCCTTCCTTCACCAGTCGGTTTGTGGCCAAGACCGAGGGGTGAAGGGAACGTGGCCTTCCTTCAGCTCTCGATTTGTTGCCAAAACCGAGGGGTGAAAGGACAGCAGCCTTCCTTCACCTCCCCTTTTGTGGGCAAAACAAACGGGTGAAAGGAGCGCGGCCTTCCTTCACCTCTCGGCTTGTGGCCAAAAACCGCGGGGTGAAAGGAGCGCGGCCTGCCTTCACCTCCCGGTTTGTGGGCAAAACAGAGGGGTGAAAGGAACGCGGCCTTCCTTCAACTTTCGGTTTGTGGCCAAAAGCCCGAGGGGTGAAAGGACAGCGGCCTTCCTTCACCAGTCGGTTTGTGGCCAAGACCGCGGGGTGAAAGGAGCGCGGCCTGCCTTCACCTCCCGGTTTGTGGGCAAGACAGAGGGGTGAAAGGACAGCAGCCTTCCTTCACCTTTGGGTTTGTGGCCAAAAGTCGAGGGGTGAAAGGACCGCGGCCTTCCTTCACCTCTCGGTTTGTGGCCAAAACCGAGGGTTGAAGGGACCCCGGCCTTCCTTCACCGCTCGGTTTGTGGCCAAAACCGAGCGGTGAAAGGACCGCGGCCTTCCTTCACCTCTCGGTTTGTGGCCAAAGCTGACGGATGAAAGGACCGCGGCCTTCCTTCACCTCTCGGTTTGTGGCCAAAACCGAAGGGGTGAAAGGACCCCGGCCTTCCTTCACCTCTCGGACCTCTCGGTTTGTGGCCAAAACAGAGGGGTGAAACGAACGCGGCCTTCCTTCACCTCTCGATTTGTGGCCAAAACAGAGGGGTGAAGGGAGCGCGGTCTTCGTTAAGTTTGTTTGTGTTGTTTTCTGGCTCCTGTTTTCCGATTCTGTTCTGTTTTCTGATTTCGTCTGTGCTGTTTTCTGTTTCTGGCTGTGTGATTCTGTCCGGCTTTTTTGCGAGACATCGACCTCCTTGGTTTTCAAACTTGTTTTCCTGATTTCGACGGTTGTTTTCCGATATCCTCTTCATTACCAAATCGGGAAACAAGAACCGGAAAACGGAAATCCGAAATCAAAAACGGACGCAGGATAATCAGAAAACAGGGCGGACAATATCAGGAAACATGACGGACCAGATCAGATAACAGGGGGACAAACGACAGGTTAAAAAAATAAACTGCAATGGCGTGACGGGCTGGCTCGCGCGTGAATTCCCATGTTGTTGGAGACCACACTGCTGTACAGAAGCGCCGCTTTGCATTGCTCGGTTTGTGGCCAAAACCGAAGGGGTGAAAGGACCGCGGCCTTCCTTCACCTCCCCTTGTGTGGGCAAAACAAACGGGTGAAAGGAGCGCAGCCTTCCATCACCTTCCGGTTCGTGGGCAAAACAGAGGGCTGAAAGGAACGCGGCCTTCCTTCACCTCTCGGTTTGTGGCCAAAACCGAGAGGTGAAAGGAGTGCGGCTTTCCTTCACCTCTCGGCTTGTGGCCAAAACCAAAACCGAGGGGTGAAAGGAGTGCGGCCTTCCTTCACCACTCGGGTTGTGGCCAAAACCGAGGCGTGAAAGGAGCGGGGCCTTGCTTCACCACTCGGTTTTGTGGCCAAAACAGAGGGGTGAGAGGAGCGCGGCCTTCCTTCGACTCTCGGTTTGTGGCCAAAACCGAAAGGTGAAAGGACCGCGGCCTTCCTTCACCTCTCGATTTGTGGGCCAAAACCGAGGGGCGGTTACCCCCATTTTTCTCATGTTCTCTCCCCTGTTTTCTGAGTTTGTTTGCGTTGTTTTCTGATTTATAGGCTTAAGGCCTGGATCTTCGTGAGGCTTGTCTTCCTGCGGTATATTCACGCAATCTTCGCCCGTTGATCAAAACGCTGGAAACCCCAAATAAAAACTTAGGAAATGTTCCGTAATCCTCTGAACCTCGAACTGCTTCTTCAAGAAACCCACGCTTCGATGGTCCGCTTCTTTCCGTCCACCAGAAATCCCCAAAACCGCACGCCTGGCGCCCTCAACTGTGAACTCAACTCGAAGTTGGCCTCCCAGGCCTGCACTTACGATCTCAACCTTAGGCACGAGGGCCCAGAACAAAAAACCCTGAAGCCCAAAACCCAAACCCCGTTTCATTCCCAAACCCAAAACCCCGTACCTAAACCTGTTCAGCTCTACCTGCACACCCGATACAACAACTGCAGGAACAGCAAACACTGTCCCCGAGCCTGAAAATCCCGAACCCCCAATTCCGAAAAGACCTAATCACAGGAAAATCATGCTCCCAAAAAGCCCAAACCCCAGACCCTAAACGATTCCCGGGCCTCAGGACCAACATGTCCAGCTGAGGACGTTGACTGCGATCCCCAAAGTGCGAAGCATGGTGCTCCTTGGCCTTCTCCTGGCTTAGGGTTCAGGGGTTCAAGCTTTAGGGCTGTAGGGCTTGAGGGTTTTAGGGTCTTAGGGGTTTAGGTTTGGAGTTTGGGGTTCTTTGGGGGTTTCAAGGTGCGTTTTGGCCTTCGCATCAGGAAGTGCAGTGTTGAGGGTTTAGGATCTTGGCTTCTTCTTGGGGCTGGGCTCTTCCTCAGGCGTGTCGAGTACCCTGAACCTGCAACTAGCGGGCAACCTCCTCGTGACAGAACTAGCCCAAAGACGGCGCCGATAATTACCAGGAACGAACCGATGGGGCTGACGAAGCTGTGTCCCACACCCCCAAAGAACAAACAGATGTTAACATCACACGGGGTGCGGGGTTTAGCGTTGAAGCTTATGTTCAATACTTTACCGGCTTGGGGGTTTGAATGAACCCCAACTGAAAGCAAATCTTCAATCTCCCGGGCAGCCGAGTAGCAGTCAGACCACCCACCCAGCGAACATAACGGCGGGTGGCCTTCTTTCGAATGGTGCTGTTTCGGCAAGCCTAAACCTTAAACTCTTAACCCAACAACTCTAAACCTACTGCAGGGGGTAATTGCGAAGCAAGTGGAGAACCGCGGAAGTACCATTCAGCCTAAGTCAACTCCATCGTTCAGGGAGGACGTGTCTTGACAGGTTGGGTTTCAAGCTTTGGGGTGCGCTGCAGAGTTCACGGAGTACTGGCTTATCCAAGCTGCAAAAGCTGTCGCAAACGCACCGAACAATCGCAAGAGGTCTTCAGCGTGGGCCCCCCAGCTCTTTAAGCCCCTGAACTTCAAGACGGCCCTTGCTCAGATCTAGTTGCTGTTGTGGAGTCTGAGCCCTCAAGATCTTGCCGAATGACTACCAGTACTTCGATGAGTCCATACACGGGTGGAAATGCGAAAAAGGACGCCGGAGTGAGCTGCTCCGAGAACTGAGGCCTGGGGCTGGCTGTGGGGTTTACGGTCTAGGGCTCGGGTGGCCTCGCGTTTAGGACTTTCGACTCTAGACAACCCGCCTCGTACAGGAATGGCGCGATTCGAAACCGAAAGCCCCAAGATCCCTCGTAGTCCGAGTGCATTTGTGTGGGGAAGGGGGGGGGGGTGAATGGACCCGGATCCTTAATCAATTCGAATCCCTAGGCCCAAGACCCTAGTCTATCCCTCCACAGATCACTGCCAAGAGGCGAAATAGAGAGAAAGGCTCTGCAAGAAGAAAGCCTCGGCACATCTTAGGGCTTATAGGGTTTAATGTACCTGAAAACGCAATAGACAACTCCCACAACCCTTGATTGAAAGCATCAACTTAAATGCGCTCAGGTTGCCCTAAACCTCTGTGCATTATGATGTAGGCGTTCTCTTTCTGGCAGACCTGGTGTGGGTGACTGCACCAAACGGAACTTTAGACTCTGGACTTCAGGGTGTGATGATTGGGCGATGAATGCTGTCACACATGGCAGATGGCAGGTAAGTGCCCTGAAAGCATGAATGAAGACTTCGGGCTTGCAGGCCCTAAGCGTAAGGACTTAGACGACTTTACACCCTCTATCAAGGGCAGAGGACAGGACGGGCTGAACGTCATCAACTTGCACACCACCCTGAAGCCGTAAATGCCGAACTCCACACCTGTGTAAAGTTCCTAACGCTAAGCGCTCAAAACACCTTGTCCTGAGGCCTTGGCCAATCAACCCTGCCAGTGAAAGGACGACAAGCTAGCCCAAAGACAACCTTGTGTTTCACGACGCCTCCGCATCCCAACTTCTCTGATGGGCAACGGAATATCCTAGACCTGTAGCCCAGAACCGAATCGCTAACCCTATACACTCCGGGCCCTCCATAGAATCGCACAAGCCTGCACCCTTCAGCCGCTGCCGGGATACAGCCACGAAGACAAGCCCCACAGAAACCCACTTCCACTGGCGCACCTCTGCCGAAGACGGGAGAGGGATTGAAATCTCGTAGCAACCGCAATAATTAGACTTAGCTTTTCAATGGTTTGTGCCAAACAAATCTGTGAACACCAGGGAATACGTGTTGCTAAATATTAAAGCCCGCAGTGTAGGGCTTCGTGGATAAGAAAGGAATGCAACTCCTGTCCAGAAAAATTGTGCTTCAACAACCCGAAACCGTTAAACTACAAACCCCACTAGAGAGACTCTGGGGACTTTAGAGTTGGAGGGATGGTCCATGGCCTAGGGCGATTAGTGGAAGTTACGACGGTACCGACTAGGGTTAGACCATCGACCCTAAACGTCCTTAACTGGGCTGGCACTTGAATGACACTGCAAATTCCAAAAAGCTTGCAAGGCCCTGAACCACCAGAGTCCCTCCCCCTCCCGTGTTCAGCCTCCGGCGACGCCGACCAAAGCCGCTTGGCCAGGCTACCGCCGGGGCGTCGCTCACTGGGGTCCTGCAAGACTCGGAGATGCTCCGTCCGCCGTAGAGTATGGGTTAGGGCTTAGGGCTTAGAATCTCGGGGCATACAGATTACTTCTTTGAAGCTTGTCCTGACTACTCATGGTCATGGTTATCCTTGGTGCTTTTCTTTCCTTAGCCAGGCTCATGATGGTTCAGGCTGAAGGCCGCCTGGGGTTTAAGTTTAGAGTTCCGGGCTTGAAAGTTTGGGCCTAATGGGTTGCGACACTTATGATACTCTTTGTTGGGACGAGTCTGCTTCCTTCATCATCTCGATCTTGCGCATGAGTGACTCAAATTGTTCGCTGCGCTCCCTAATCGGGTTGCGAATGCCAAGAAGCTTCCGCTCTGCTCGCTAGACCCCAGACCCTCACCACCTGTTAGATCCTTCGACCCTGAAGCCCAAACGCAAGACACCACAATCTGTACCCAAAACCCGAACAGTCCTCCGCCAAATACTACCCAGTGCTCTAAACTGCTGGTTTTTGAGCGGGTCCTGCATGGACCGAGACCCAACAAAAGACAAAAGACTAAAAGTTGTGTATATACACCATGTATACACTCCAGATCCGCAACCGATTCTCGGAAACAGGAGCGAGCCGGTCCGTCTCCAGCTCCTCAAAGTCAAAAACATCTTGTGTGCCGGTGGGCGCCTGGTTTGCAATGGTGTTTTGCTTCGGGCGTTGCTGCTAAATCCCGACCCGAAACCCCTCGAGCGACTTAGAGGATGTATGGTGCTTTTAGTTCGGGTTGTATTCGGGCAGACGACACCTTCGCAAATCCTCACAGATGCAACATCGCGGTGCCTTCACCTCAGAACCCTAAAGCCTACACCTTAAGCCCTGAACCGTACACCCTAAACCCTAGGCCGTAACCCCTCAACAATCCTCTCTCTGACAGCCTGCGGCTGCGACACAAAGTGGCCAGCTGCGTCAGCAGGCTGGTAGCCGGAACCTGTCACCAGTCTCTTGGAACAAGCTTTGCTTAATGTAAGCTGTTTAAAGGTTGGTTAATGTCGAATTGAAGCGCAATTTGCCTGCAGCCAGTTGACAAGTTGACTCTACCGGCCGTGGTTTGAGGGACCTTGCATGTTGTGGGCTTCGTGAATTTATGGTTTAGAGTCTGGCTTTTATTAGCGCTTGGGTTTAATGATCCCCTCAAGCCCGGCTGCAATCGCGTGGAATCCTCCAAAAGCCTCCAAAGTTCAAGGCTCTCCATGCCCGGATAGCATTGGCGAAGCTTGAAATCGAGGTTCCAACAGCCCGCAACCCGGAACCGAGGCTTGTCGGCATTTCCCACCCTGGCGCTTAGGTTTCCTACGCTATATTGTCCACATGGTGAGATAATACTCACAATACGGATATATAAGGCCCTAAATAGTACCCTTATTCGAGACAATTACTGTCGGGAGGTGGTACTAGTACCCAAGTCCTGATTTCAAGCTCCTACTTCGGAGGGTTAGTGTCAAGTATACGTACCGTTGCGACAAACTTTCTTACAGCTTTTAAGTGCCCTCTTACAGCTTATAGGTACCCTGAAATGCTCCCGGCTTCGAGTGTAAGGCGTTGTAGAGGCTTGGGGTGCTTGACCATTGATGGTTTCAGGAATCGAGGTGCTTTGTAACCGCCTTGCACATGTAGACATACGTGGTAGATTACCTATACCCTGACCATCCTAGAAATGCCCTGAACTTGAACCCTATAAGCCTTAAATCCACGAGTCCCCAAAACTGAATGCCGCAGCCGCCTCTGTTTCCAGGCATCACGTCCATCTCATGGCCATCGTGTCAGGAATCCGCTCCTGACAGCCCTTGTATAGGCACGGTTTGGGGCTCAGGGCTAACGAAGAGGGTTTGGGGTAGGAAAGCTGAATATACTATTGATGTGGTTTGTATTAAGCTCAATATTCTTCAGCGGGCTGGAATCGAAGGCAAAGGTTCTTAACAGCGACTCCTGGGAAAGACCCCCTCGTCGTCAGCTTTCGGCTCGTCACCTAACAAGCCTTAGGCCCTAGGTAAGTTCAGCAGCGTGCTTGCAAGAGGGTCAGCGAGATATCATGTCGATGACATTTCATGTACAAGCTCCTTTGTGGCACCTCTTCGTGGTTGAGCCGAGATATCATTCACGCGAGAAGCAGCATGCCGACAATGGTGACGAAAGTGCCTTCTGACGTGCACCACAGAACGAAACCCCACACGGTCAAGCCCAACCGCTCAATCCCCAAGTGCCGAACCCCGACTGCAAGTTTTTAACTTAAGCTATACTGTAAACCGCCTGAGTCCAAAACGCCAGACCACAAACAAAACACGGCAGACAGTACAACGTAGACCCCTGAGAATGCCAGGGTTAGGATTCAAGCTTTTGGCTTTGGAACTTAAGGACTCACGACTGAAAGTCGAAGATTTAGGCTGCGCAGGTCAAACTTTATAGTGTAGGGCCTAGGCAGGGTCTATGGCTTAGGGGCTGTGGTGGCTTCAATTTTGGGTGCTTGTTCCTGCTTCTATTTTTTGGGGATGCCGAAAAAGAAACACTGCGTCAGCAACAAACCCTGTTTGAGAACGTCTCTCAAGGGGAGGGCAGAACTTGGCACTTCGTGTAAAGACTGCAGGTACGTTAGGTTGCTTGAGACCGCTGAACAGGAGCAACCCAAAGACAACTACATCTGCTCCCTCCAAATCGATACCAAAGGGGTTCGGTTTCTTTCTCACGTCGGGATTACTTCTCTGCCCGAATACCGCTTCAACGCTGAGCCCGCACAACACAGAATCCGCCAACGCCACAAAACCCTTGCAAAGCCCGGCCGACTGCGCTAATTTTAGCGGGGGTACGAGACTCACCAAATCCCCCGACCACCCAAGGCATGCGCGAACCGATTTCCTTTTCAGATGAGATGCCGATGCGCTCGACTGCTCTCCGAGACTTGCCTTTCCAAAGACCTGCCAAATTCATTCCGATTCAAGGTTTCGGGTTCTAGCGCTGAGGCTTTTGGCCTAGCAACTGCAGCATAAGGTTGGGCAACCCGTGCGTAGAGCTTCAAGCTTCAGGTCCAAGAGGTTTTATACCCCCCAGGCCCGAAACACCCCAACTCCTCGAAGCCAACCTAAACCCAAACCGTCCTGAACCCTGAAACAGCAAAATCGAAGCTTGAAGCACTAAACTAAGGGTTCCAGAGTTCTTGTGCTGTGGAGAAATTACGGAAACACTGAAAATAATGGTACTAACCAAGCCGCAGTAAACCCGAATGTCCTAAACTCCTAAACCCTGCACCCAAAACCGAAGGCTAATGCCTGGCCCTCACCCCTAAAGTCTACAAGCCCTAAAAACCAGCAAAACTGAAAAACCTATTTCCCGGACCAGGCGGTAAGACTTTTGGCCTGGAGTCCGGTGTCACTCAAACTCTGCCTGGACTCTGAGCCTTGCCACCTCCTTCCTAAACTCTCAAAGCGAAATTTGGAGCTGCAGGGCAGGGATCGAGACCTCGGTATGGAGGGTTTGGGGTACAGAGCTTAAGTTACAGATTTCCGAGCTTGATTCTTTAGACGTAACAAAACTCCGAAGCCCTCCCGACTTGAATCCAGATCCTGAGCTGTCTGAACCGAACCCCAAAATGGCAGAGACTTACGTCTTGCCTGCACGGCCCAACATCTCTCAGCCTCTGACACAGCGAAGTCTTTCCGAACCCAGTCTGGTGTCGAGATTAGGTTTCGAAGGACACCCAGCAGCATGCATGTCTTGGCAAACGTGTGGCCTCGTCCATGCTGCACCATGCCGTAAAATCGCAACCTGACTAGAAGCTCGAGGGGTGCCCCCTGAGACAAGCTCGCAAAGACATCGGGCCCAAAAACACTGGCAGAGATGTTCGGAGAGGCGCCGGAAAGGCCTATCATGTCGAACACGGTTTGAAAAGCGCAGGAGCAGTCGCAAAGCATACGGGAACCTTTCTATTGATGATACGTGCCTTCAATACACTGCCACTATCTTTTTACTGTTGCCGGTACCACTAGCACCATCACCCATTATAACCATCATCGCATATACTTTCACGATCTTACTCCCGTTACTGGGAGCGTCTCCGCTCCATTTGCCTTTGCAGAGCCTACGCGGCCAGCGGAAGCAGGGAATGGTAGTGAAAAGCATGTCTTCTTCAGACTCACCGTGCCAGTCACACTGCTAACGATGGCGATCGCTGCTGACTCAATCCGGCGCTGTGCTGTGGGGTGTATACACTGAGCTGCAAAAGGAGCTTTCTTGCAAGTGTCGGGCTCAAGGTAGCAAATCTCACGACAAGACAACCACCATGATTCACTTATCTTTTGCCGTTTGAAGCTTGTCCGGTATCTTCGGACGAAAGAGCATGCCCACTGCACCCTGACCTCTTTGAGGACGACAGGTGCAAATCGAGCGACAGTCAGTTCGTTTCAGAGGGGTATATAACCCCCTCAATTCACAACTACTCGTGAGAAGCAAAATGGTAGACAAGAGGGTTGAGCCGCGCGGGTGCCGTGCCCGAAAACTTCCCGGCCCATTTCGGCAGCCACCCTACACATGCGAGCGATGGATCGGATAGTCACAGTTTGTCCTGGCCTCTTCGAGGCACTCTAAGGGTCAAGGGGGAACCCCGTTCAGGGCCGCCAAAGCCCTTCGCATTCGCATCTCCGCATTCGGGAGCACCTCCACGGACCTCTGACTTTCTGAGTCTTGGCCACCCAGCACGTAGAGGGCTCCGTCCCAGACCGCGGCTGCGGAGAACTTTCTCGGATGCTTCAGCGCGGGGCCCTCGGCCCAGGAGCCGGCGCTTTTCTCGAAAATCTCCGTGGAGCTCGTGGTGTCGGTGTTGCCCCCTCCGAGGACGCAGAGGCGCCCCGCCACCGCCGCCGCCGCGTGGAAGTACCTGCCTCGGCGCAGGCTCGGGCCTGGGCTCCAGCCGCCGCCCGTCGTAGGATCGAAGACTTCCACGCTGGAGAGCATGGAGCTGCCGTCGTAGCCGCCCACGGCGAAGATCCTTCTGCACACCACCGCGGCCGCCAGGCCCGATCGCCGCTCGCGCAGGGGCGGCAGCTCCTCCCAGCGCTGACTGCCGAGGTCGAAGCGTTGCACGTGCGTGAGCCACTGCGAGCTGTCGTAGCCTCCAAGCAGGACGAGCTTGCCCTCCAGCTCCACCGCTGCGTGGTGACTCCTGCGCTGCCCGGAGTCCGGGCCCAGGCTCCAGGCCTGAGCACTCTGCGGGCTCCAGCACTCCATGGAGCTGACAGCGCTGACATTGATGATGCTGTTGCCGGCATCCTGCCCTCCCGTCACGTAGATGGAGTTGCCGATGACTGCGGCCGCTGCGTAGCGTCTCTCGCAGCGGAGCTCGGGTCCTTGGCTCCACGTCTTGTTGGAGATGTCCAGAATCTGCACGGTCCGCTTGGTCTGGTCACCCCCGATGACGTAAATCTTCCCGTCCAGAGCGGCAGCGGCTGCGCAGAATGTCGGATGCGGCAGGGGAGGGCAGGCGGCCTTGGATCTGAAGAAGGCCCTACATCTGCCCCCACTCCAACCGGATAACCCTGAATCTTCCCAATATGCAGAGGGCTACAAAAAATGGATTCTACGAACTGCGCGCGCCGTGCCGCACTGTCGAACTCCTCCGGCTCCAACAGCGCCACCCGCATCAGATTCCCGACCTCGTCCACATTCTCCCAATCTCGATCTGCCAGCGCATTCACGAAAGAGGCCCATGCGCTCGGCAAGGTGCGCAGGGCGCCATCACAGTGTTTCTGCAGTAGCTCAAGGAGCGCCACGACGCTGTGAGGATCATCCTGAAACCAGCCGGTGAGACTCCGGTAATTGAAAAAGACCTGGTACCTTTCGACGAAGTCCCTGCGCTTCTCCTCCACCTCTTCGGAGTTGCATGCCTCCATTGCCTGGATCATCAGAAGGCTCAGATGCGTGAACCTGGCGACGCAGCGGAAATCTAAATCGGAGGCTCCATCCTGCAACTCACGGAACCTCTGATCGCTGGCCCTGCTGGCCTCCAAGATCCACTGTTGGAGGTCTTCGTACGCTGGCTGCAGAACGCCCGTGCTGTCCAACCTGAGGGCCTTCATCGTCTCTGCCATCTGCACCAGCTTCACAATCTCGCCCACATTATCCCAAGTTCGAAGTGCCAAAACGTCTGCAACAGAGGCCCAGCCGCTCGGCAAGGTGCACAGGGTGCCATGGCAGTGCAGCGCGATTGGTCGAAGGAGCGCCGCGACGGCGTCAGCATCACCTTGAAACCAGTGGGTGAGCCTCGAATCATTGACGAGGAACTGGAACTTGCTCATGAAGTCCCTGCGCTTGCTCTCCACCTGTTCTTGTTGGGCAGCGGATGCTTCCATTGCCTTGATCATCAACAGGCTCAGATGTGCGAACATGGCAACGAATTGGAAAGCCAAAGGGGACGCCGCATCATGCACCTCCGTCCTGGCGGCCTCGTACATCTGGTCGATGGCCTTTCTGATCTCCCAAACCCAGAAAGATTCAATGTTGTACGAGCACGCGGGCAGTTGCGTCCAAAAGTCTTGCAGAATTGAGGAGATGATGCACGACTTAATGAGCCACTCCCATGTCTGTACGTTTCGGATCGTGTTCATGAGCCTCTGCTCCGCCTCCTTCATGCCCTTGTGCACCAGCGCCACCTCTGCTTTAACTTCCTGCACGGCCCTGCCGACGACGGACTTGGCGTCTGTCCCAGCGCCACCGGCCCTGGTGAGCACCCCTCCGACCACGCCCGCCCGCTTGCGACCGGGCTCGATGGCATCGTGCAGTGTGTTCCGATAGGATTCTTGGGCTCCCGTCATGGAATGGCTTGAGATGCTCCCCCATCCTGGGACTCCCAGAGGACACTCCTGCCCCACATGCACGAAGCCGAACCTTTCGGGTGGCACCATCGGAACTGGGTCACTGCGATTGAAGAAGCGGACCGTCCGGCTCTGCAGACCCAGCCTCCTGTACAGCTGCTGGAAGCTGGCGGTGCCCACCCTGGGGCTCCCAAAAGTCACCACAGCTGTCACTGCGTAGCCGGGCTTGCTCTGCAGGTGGACGGCAGCCAGGGTGGCCAAGGCCCCGCCCAAGGAGTGCCCGGCCAAGTGGAGTAGCGGCTTCGCTCGCCCACCCTTGTGTGCTGCAAGCCAGCAGGCGAGCTCTGACCGAACAGCTTCGTAGGCCTCCTGGAAGCCGCGGTGGACCTGGACTGCTTCCTCGGTCTCAGCCAAGTCGCGGCTCAGCACCGTGATCTCGGAATTCAGGTTGGAATGCCAGTTGGCGCTGGAGCGTTCCCCCGTGACATCCTCGGAAACGGTCCCGCGGAAGGCGATCTCCACTTCGCCGCTGAGGACCCTCCCAATGATGCGCGTGTTCGTCGGGCGGTGGTCCAGGATAACTTCCCAAACGTGCTGGTCCTGGGAGACGTGGCCGCTGCTCTCGGCGCTGTAAGCAGCCTTGGCCAATTCCCAGTACCTCTTCGCCCGGCTCCGTGGAAACGAGTCGCCCTGCAGCAACGAGTCGCGTGAGATGTCGCTTGCGTCCTCCTGTGCTGGCTGGACCTGGCTCTGCGCGGCACCAGGGACGACGAGGATGTTGTGGTTCGCGGCCGGCGTGACCACACGCACTGCATCACTCGACGATGCCTGGCTCATTCGGCTCTTTGTGCAACTACCGTGCCCTATCCGACTCTGAACACAGGTTTGGGCATGCGAAGAGCTTGAGTGAGGAGCCCAGCCTGCGAGCGTTCACCGGGGTCGGTCGGACTTGCTGGGCTCTCGCCGCCTGCCAATTCAGACGCGGTCTCGCCTGGGCTGCTTGAAGGCCCCTGCCCAAGCATTGCAAGGGCCTGCTGAGACAGCTCCTGGGCTTGTGCTTGTGCGGGGCAGTGCACGGCACTTGCAGTTGCTACAGCAAAACAACCGGAAGGGAAGAAACGGTGCTGCTTACAATCCTAGCATCGCTGAGGACCGCGTCGTGCTCAGCCTCCTTCCGCGACAGATTGCTCCGCACCTCCTCAAGTTCAGCATCTTTCTGCCGGAGGGTTTCCTCCTTGTCGCGCAGAATCCTCTCGAGAACTGCTTGGTGCATATTTCTTAAAAAAGGGGAGCATGAACTCGAAGACTGCCAAAGCTAGAAGCTACTCTGAAGAGGGTGTCATTCCAAAAGCCCCCGAGATGCAGCCCAAGGCAAGGAACGCAACATCAAGTTTAGCAGATTTATTTGCCCGTCCTCTCCAGTCTTTGCACCTCCCGCAGCAACACGGCGTCATGACGTGCTCGACTCGCCCCAACCTCTTTGCTCGAGGCAAGGGTCACCAACCTGCACACGAGTTCTCGTCGGTCACATCCGCCGCCGGCTGCAGAAATGACCTCCCGGACTGCGAGAGAGTTGAGCTGCTCCAGCATCTTGCAAAACTCCTGCTCGTCGTCTGCTTCCGCCACTTTAAGGTGGGGAGGGCCCTCCAACGTGATGATGCAAAAAGCGCAGGTCGAGGCGCCCCTCAAGGCCCGAAGGGGCCTCAACGGACCTGCTGCGTAGCGGAGCCCGATGAAGGCGCCCTCTTGGCTAATATCTTGGCTTTCGGGGAACCTGCCAGGAACACGGATCCGTCTCACTGCGCTCCACGCACGCCGTGGGATGCCGACATGTCGTGTCGGCGCCTCTTCCAAAAATTACTGGTGCCGTCATTGGCCCACTCTCGAAACCTGTTCTTGTCGAGAATGAAAGGCATGGCCTGACGGTCAGAGTCAAAAGCACACACCGGTAAATTTGTGCCGCTTATGCCAGTGATCCATGTTTGGGGGAGGACCCTCACGCCTTGCTGTTTTCTGATCGGCGATGCCCTGTCGAGAACTTGTGCGATGCCCAGAGACTGGCCCTGAGCCCTCGATCCACAAATCGGCGGAGACGTCGGAAGGACAAGCGCAATGTGCACAAGCGTACAAACGAGCACAACAACAACAAAAGAACCCGTCACGGCAACACTTCTTGCTGCAGTGGACAGCCACCGTCTGTGAGCGCCTGACGGTCGAAGCGCGAGCTGCGACGCGCGAGGTCCTGGAATGCAGGAGAAAGACTCCCCACGTAGGCAGAAGCCCTTGACGGCTTCAGTTTTCAGGGTTCAAGAGTTGGGGTTAGTAGTTAGTAGGTCAGACTTGAAGAGCTGGGGGTAAGGTCAAGGCAAGTTTAAATGCCCATCCTTTCGGAGTACCGCTTTTCTTTTGCAGCACAGTGTGGGAAAAAACCTGCCTGCTTGGGAATACTGCGCGGGGGGCTCCGACAGCTTCTCACTTCCGAAACTGTCGAGAAGTCTGCTGCTGTTAAGTTACAAAACCGGGTCTTTGGTGCACTTACCGTCGCGTCCTAACTCTCACACCGCACCAGCGCGCCTTCCAAAGAAGCCACCCCTTCTCCCCATCTGAGCCCAAGCGCAGAAGCCTCGGAAGAGATGCCGGGACCTCCTCCTCTCGGAGCTGCGCCATTGTGGAGTCCGAGGAGCTCCTCCTTAAATTTCTTCGCCTCGGCTGCTGTCGAAACCAAACCTCTGAGAAAGCAGTGCCCAAGCCAAATTTGGGCGCACGGGCGCTCAGCTAGTTCACACTCCAGTCGGGCTTCAGAGGGCCGGTGGAGGTTGGTGTTCTCGTCTGTGGGTGCTGCTACAGGCTAGGAGGCAAATCCGCTTTCCCAAGCGCTGGTGGCCAGGGCACGGGTGCCCTCAGCGGCTCGGAAACCGCGGTGGTCACCCAGCGTCTAGAAGTTCTAGGACTGGGAATTCTGCAGTGCCTCTGCGGATCGACGGGTTCACGGCCACAAGAGCAGGCAGAGACTTATAGGAAGCCAAGTGGTCCGGGACTTCTCAAGAATAGCAACAGGACGCTCTGGCAAGCGCGCAGTGTCTTCGTTTCAGGGTTGCTCTCAACGAGCCTGACGCATGCAAGAGCTTTTTCCGGCATCGAACCACTGAACAGGAGCCCTGCGACCGCCTGCCCAACTGCAGCGTGCCGCACTCAAGCTGCTGTCGCTTAAGAAAGCGCTTCCAAAGAGTGCCACAGACTCAAACTCGCAAATCGCCGGGTCACTTGGTCCCGGACCCAGCTTATTCATGCTCATGTCGAGGTTCAACGACTTGAAGAGCAACTCGGCACGGGCTCCAGCGAGGGCCGAGGAACCATCCTGACGGAGGTGCAAGGAAGAGTAAAACCAGCTTGCCAGAAATGAAAGTAAAAAGAGTGGCAATAACAACTTGCTCATATGGTCAGCATCATAACCTTACGAACAGCGATCAGCGCTAGTACAGTACATGTTGCCATTTGCTGGGGCGAACAGTCAGCTGCCATCTTTGAGTGCATCTGACCGTCTGTGACGGTCAAAGACTGAAGCGAAGGTCCTGAAATCCCTGGCAAAAAGCATCTCCACATATACAGAAAGAAGCTGCCTCGAGGGCGGAGCCTGGGTTTAGGGCAGCTTAGGGTGTGGATTGAAAATCTCCTTCACCCGGCTGCAACATTCCTACCGTCTTGAGTCGCAACAGGCTGCACCCTTTGGCTCCTCACTCACGAAGGCATCCGCCAACCAAAGCGCCCTTTCCACCTTTGCCCATGCGTCATGAAGTCTCGCTCGGGGTTGCTTGCGCCAACCGGGGATAGCTGCAAATAGGCAAAGACCGGGTTTTTCCATCACTCAGATTCTCAAAATCGTCATGGGCTGTCTAAAAAGCATCTCACATTGCCACAAAATTCTACGGCTGGTTATTTTTACCATCCCCACTCCTGCCACCGTAGGCTTGCTCACATGTCGGCTGGAATCCTTATGCCAGAGTGCCTCCGAGAATGAGACCATGTTCCGGAACACCTCCACAACCCTACGAAGAGCTGCTCCTCTTCGGAGTGGCCCTCTAAAAGGCTAGCACCTTTTGTCTTCAAGGACTCTCAGAAGGCTTTCAGCAGGCCTGAAGCTTAGTGTCCCTTGGGTTGCCCTCAGCTTGGCTCGCAGACCGATTAGGAAAGTAGCAGTTGTTGAAAGATTTTGGCATTGGTCTGGTCTGGGCCTTCGAGCTGCAGGCTTAGAGTGTAGCGTTGAAGCTTCTGAGGTCAGGGTTGAGGATCGTATGGTTTCTGCCTCCTGGTCTTCAGACATCACTGTGGCGAATCTGCGTGAATCTCTTGCCCCCAAAGCACCTGTGATTCTTTTGATGAACCCTGTGCACTTTCACAATCGTCTCACTTGTTTTTAATAGGTCATTCGACCACTCCGCTCCTCTTCATACCTGTACTGAAGCAGAGAGATGCCCGGCGAGCAGACTCTCTCTCTCTCTCTCTCTTCCTGTTTCTGGGAACTCAAAAAAGCCGAATCCTTCACTGCACCTCAGACATCCTCGTCTGTCTGCGGATTCCTCTTTCTCTTGGCGACAGTGATTGTTGGTGACAAGTGCCTGGCGTTCTTGCGACTCACCGACTTGGCACGGGGCTGCTCATCTTCGGAGCTCTTCTTCGCCTGCTTTCGGGTCCCACCGTCAGGCTGTGGCAGGTCTTCAAGCATGCCTGCCCACTCCACAAAGCTCGTAGCCAGCTTCCCGGCACGCTCGGCGTCGGCCGCCTGATAGGCCAGTGCGGGAACCTGGCCACACGGGTGCACGTTGGGATAGCGAGCAGCGAGGTAAGCCTGCTGTAGCCACCGAAGGTCACCTGACAGACTTTAGATGGATCAAACTAGAAATGCTGAGCTGTAGAGCTAGCAGGTTACCGTTACCAGGAAAGCTGCTTTAAACAAAGAAGCACCTTGTCAGAACGGATTTGCTACCAGCGACTGTTAGGATTGCTGCCTACTGTGGCAAGAGCCAAAATCTTTTTCAACGGGCATCAAGCGGCAGCGGCTCCCTGGCATCTCTCCCTTTCCCCTGGCTTGGGCGCTTGTCTGAGGATCTGCCCGCTGTAGCCGCCCGTAGAGCCCACACAGGTCGTGCGAGCCCTGTCCAGTAAACTCCTCTGCTGCAAGGCCGCACGTGCGGAGCATGGCGGACTTGATGGCTTTCTCCACCACCTGGGCTGGGATCAACTTCAACACTATTCATGTCGACAGTGGCTCCCTGTTCTGTGGGGTCCCCGAGCCGCTTCCTTTGAGAATCACCGTATTATAGACCCTATACAAACCGCCTCAGAAGTCTGAAGACCATAGTTCCGACCCACGAAGCCAAGCAATCCCTGAAGCCCCGAAAGCCCCCACTTCCAAATTGGATACAAGGGAATTTATGTACAAGCCGTCTACGTTGACGTCGCCTGCAGAAGTGTCAGGGCTTCTTGGATGTCAGAACGTTGCAAATATCACCATCCTCATGGCTAGACTCATGGCCGTAAAGCGCCGTACAGTCAAGCGAAGAGAATCCCAGTAACAATCACCCGTAGTCAAGCCGCCTGTGCAGCGAGCCAAACTGCATGGGCTGGCAAGGGCGGCCCCGCGGCGGTCGAAGCCATTTTCGCCATGGCCTGTATAGACTTGTTGGCTTGATTGAGGCTTGGGCCGCGGATTTGGGAGTCAAGGTATGGGTTTAGGGCTAGGGGGTGCTGGGCTGCGAATTTATGCTTCGTGCCCGGAGCCACTGTCAAAAACACCTCGACCTGCCACCAGCAGTGGCAGGGGCAGCGTTGGTAACAGCGGACAAGAAAACAAAAAACGGACGCCAACGACAACAAATCGTGTCCGCGCCAAACTGATCGGTGAAATGGCTAGGAAGCAGAAATCCATTCGCATGACTCATGACCATGAACTACATTACCAACCTTTCCCACGCGATGGATCTGGCGGCGGTGGTGGCGGTGGTGGTGGTGGTAGTGGTGGTAACAGCGATGTTGGTGGAGGTTGGGGGGTGGCGAGGTGATGATGGTGATCACAGTACAAGTGAAACAAACAGGCGAGCAGTGTGATTGATCATGGCAATGCGGACACAGACCTTGAGGTCGTACTCAGCCTGACGCAGCCATGTAAGGGACGCATCCAAATCGACCGTCCTGCACCAGGGGCTTACAGGATATATGTGATTTATGGTGTATCGAAATATCGGGGACCTGCGAGTGTCGCAGCAGCAGGCTTTGTCAACGTAGCCTTGCTCCCTCACACGGGAATCACGACAGCTTGAATTTGAATGAAAACCCTATAAGCCCGACACTGGACCCAAGCCTACACAGGACAGACCGGCTGATGAATGCGCACATGTCCTGGGCGGAGACCACACCGGCTCGTTCCTCTTGGGGACGAAGCGGAAGGTCGTGGGCGGAGTAGTTCTGAACTGCTGTCGGGCCGCAAAGCGCTTGCGATCCTGCTCGAACTCGCGAAACACGGAGGCCTCACATTGACATGCGGGAACCTACTCGTATCTCGGTAACAGCATTTTCATCGGTGCAATGACGTCGATCATTATCCATCATTCATAACGTTGTTATCATCCACCATGGCTAAATTATTGGTCTACTTCAGTTTATGTTCACGGCGTCAGGCTCACTGTTTCAGCAGGATGCACACGGGCCTGGCCCTAGACTAGAGAATTTCAGACCTTTAAACCGACTCATGCCCCTACACAACATTGGCCCGAACCGGACGCTGGCCCGAGGCCCGTTAAGGTTTCGAAAAAAAGTAGGATGTTGAGGTGTCAGGGCCCAGGGGGCTTCAAAATGCGCGGTGCAGCTTGCACCCCAAAGCAGAAACCCCAACATCCTAAACCGAAACACGAGCCTGCCGCGCCTGCGGGAATGTTTGCGGCCTGAAATCTGTACGGCCAGAGTCCTGCATCAGAAAGCTCTGAAAGAAAATGCGGGCCGTATGCGGCATGGACTTCGGAGCTTGATAGGGCTTCTCCTTTTTGGCTTGGTGGGTTAGGGCGTGCATTCTCAAACAATGCTGCATAGTATCGGTGAACAGATAGGTCGATCGGTAGATCAAGACGGAGACAAGGATAGAGATAGGCACAAATGGAAGACACTCTCGCTTTCCGTATAACCTGTGATAGCTTGTGATGCCGGGACTAAGCACACCGAAAACCTAACCTCAATTGCAGACGTCTGCGCACTAACCCCACGTAACTCATGAGTTTTGAAGCTCCGGAGCGTCTAGTAGAATTCGGCAAAGCCGGAGAAGGCACCTCCTCCCCTCTTTCCGTCTCGGAGTCGGCGCCATCCTGCAACGCGCGGCAGTGCGGAGTGAATATGTTTCCCAGCGGTTTCAATCGTCAGTTCTTACACTGAAGATACTCGGATGTCCTCCTTGAGCGGATCTTTCCCCTTGCGCCCAGACATGAACCACTGCACGTGGTCGCGGATCATGCGAAAGACCCGATTGTGAAAGGGTGTGTTCCCGGCTTTGTCTGGGTGGCATTCCAGGTACAGGCGCTTGACGGCCCTCTTGTAGTCCTCCTTGGAGAGGCACATCATCTCACGCAACTGCCGCTTCCTTCGTTCTAGCTCGCGGCGCTGGAGGTCGGAAGACATCTCAGCCGAGGTTTCAGCTGCGCCCAAGAAGGGAACCAGTTGGACTTCCTTTGTAGACTCGCCAGGCGACATTGACGTGTTTCCGGGCAGCTTGTACAGGTCAATGTGGCACACTGTCCGTAGCTCGTGCACAAGGACGCGGTAGCGCCTCATCAACCGAGGAGTGTTGTCTGTGCTCTGCGAACTCCAGACCTCTACCCTGCCAACCAGAAGCGTCCCATCCACTAGCACTGCCACGTACTCTCCAACTTCGAAGGTCCCATCCATGGACTGAACCAAGCAGTCCGACAGCTCCGGTGGCAGCTCATCCCCACAACAGAGACACTTCTGCGTGAGCATGTCTGTCTTGACTTCGGTCCTGGAGAGTGCAGCTGCGATGGCAGACGGCCCACCGACGTAGGCACATTTCAACACTTCCTCGATGGCATGTGAAGCTGCGGGGTCTTTCAGGTGCGCGGCCTCCGGGAAACGTCGGCGGACGATGGCTGTCAACTGTTTGATGGTCTGTTCCTGGGCTTCAACCGCGTCGTCACTGATATAAATCGCGTCTTCGTCCCGGCTCCAGTAGGCACAAACTGTTTGGCGGCTTCCTGGTATTTCGGTCCCCTGCTTGTCAAGCAAGTGCAGTGCCGTCTCATAGTTCGCAGACACGGCATGAAACTGCAAGCTCTTGCAGCGCCGCTGGGCTCCTGTCTCGTCATCGCCACATCCTTCCGCTCCTTGTGTCTCTGGCATTTCTTTGCGCTTTCCTGCTCGATGTTTCCTTCCTTTCGCTGCAGCCAGGGGCATGGCAAGAATAGCCTTCAGGGTAGGGTGTCATAGTGAACACAAGGAAGACTGCTCTTCGTAAGTTACAGTATCCCCGTTTTGCACGTCCGAAAGCCTTGAGTGCTTCGATAAACTCGGTGGACTTCATAAGCGCGGCAATCGCTTCCTGCAGGGGATCTTCACTCTTTGAGGGTTATGGGCTTCCGGATTCGCGTCTGGCTTTCACACCATTGGCTCGCACTACCCCCAGGGCATCCTCACTTAACTCGTCCTTCGTGGTTCCACGGGCGTTGCTTTTATGCCGCTGCTTGTTGAGCGGAAGCTCGATGACCTGGTGAGAGAGTGAGGGGGGGAGGGCTTGTGGGGTTTAGGTGTTGATAGTGCTTAGGCTCAGGAATTAGCGTCTAGGTCCTGGGCTTCCAGTTTAAGAGTTTGGGATTTAGGGTATCGGGTCTGGGAACTGTGTCGAACCGCTATCACTAGGGCCGAACTGGTCGTGGAGTGAACATGGACGGTGGCTCGATCTGTGGCAAACAGCCAACACTATCTGCCGCCAAACACTCGCACACAGAAGCGCAAGCCACGACCTTTCCCAGCAAATTTCACACATCAATCTCTGCAATAGTCCATTCAAAGCATGCCGCTGTAGCAGACAGTCGCCGCAAGCCTCCGACCTCGACAAGCTGCCAAGGCTCAAGTCCTAACACCATGCAACACAGATCCCCAAACCCGACCACGTGCCACAATCTTCACATCCGTCAACCATGGCAAACCCAAGCCTACGCTGCCTCAAGGTGTGAGACTGCAGGCCAGCAGCCTTGACCAGAGATTCCAGCATCTCATCCCATTGGTGCCCTGGCCGGTCGTGAACAAATTCATCAGAGACACAACCGAAGAACATTCACGGAGTTCCGGGACATGGCATGCAGGTCCGAAAGGACTTCGGGCCAAAGGCTTAGCCTTCATGGCTGTAGGGCAGACGGTGCGAGGGCACAACCCGAGGCATGATAGATGTGAGTCATTTCAATCTACTCCTGTTTCTCCTGCAAACAGAGGGCTTCTATCGCGTGCAATACAAGGCATCATCGTCAGCAGCACCATAACTAGCACCACGACCATGATGATGATAGTCTGCACCAGCGTCACCATTGCTGTACGACAACGACGTACAACTTCTTAGCCTGTTCGGGCTCAGCCGTCAGCATTGCCTGTGCTGGGAAAGATGGTGGATATGAGTTCCACAAAAATACCTGAAACAAGGACAGCTTGCACTCAGGCAGGCCTGCTTGGCAAAATCGCAAGTCCGATTCCTCACATGGCATGACTGGAGGATCCCCCTTCAGCTGCCGTCTCCGTACTTCTTCTTTCCCCTATTATTACGTGTAAGAGCTACATCCTGGACATTCTTGGAATGCAGCTACGGGTTTCGGATACTAGCCGAAGCTGTCGGTCCTTGACTCGAGGCTTCCACTCATCAAGATCTGCCCAAACCAAATCGACCGCTTTCGCCGGGCGCAGGCTTGATTCATCTGTGTCATCCAACCAGTAGAATCGCTGCTGCAAAGAAATCAAGGTCTTCTGCGCCGAACCATCCTGAACAGAGCAGTGCAGACCGGAGAGGCATGCCTCCACCACGCGAGCTTCATTCTCGATCATCTTCTTCGCCCCCTTACGCAGGAGCCCGGCAACCCGGTCGGCGACCTGTGCTGTGACGTAAGCAAACGTCTCTGGACCTCACAGGGCTATCTGCGAGCAGACCACCAAGGGCTCAAATCCCAACCAGTTCGATTCTTGAAGTCCTACGGTTGATGATATAAACCCTGCATTACCCATAATAAGGAATATACCATAATTCCCGAAGTTTAGGGTCCTTAAGGTAATGCAGGATGTATATATATTTCTATCATCAACAGTAGAACCCTGAAGCGAGAAACCGCTCCGCCGGCCTGGTTCTGTCGGAAAGCCCATGTGCTGGAAGAGGTCTCGAAAGCTCGGCTCCACCTTCCGCAGGTGCCTTATCCACGGGCTCAGGGAAGGAAGTGCAGGAGTTGGGCCCCTGGGTCTAAGACGCACCCGGGTTTCGTGTCGGTTTTGCTGGGGAACTCTCCTGAGCTCCGTACCCTTGGAAGTCTTCAGCTGAGCAGTAGCCTGTCTCGAACAGGAAGCACCTCCTGCAAAAAAGGAAATGGATCCAGGGGGTCAGACATCCCGACATCTGACTAATAGCGCCTACGACTGTCTCGTGGCCATCAGCCAGCGTCCTCGGGCTGGCCAGCGTGAACGAGTTCCTCTTCGGCTTGTCTGCAGCATCCTCCAGATGCACGGGGATGCAGCGGAGGTCCTCGCCCAAGTCCTTACAACATCCTGGCATCTTCTGTGCATCTCTGCAGAGGTCCCAGCACAGCAGCAGATGCTCATGAAACGCAGTGCCTTCGGGGATGGTCATTTCTTCCTTGCCAGCAGCAGGATGCATGCAGAGATTTCGGATATGCTCGATGATGCAAGGCGCAGGGACAGTCTTCGTACAGACATAGGCACCAAGTTTCTTCTCCAGAACATCTCCCTGATGACTTAGCAAACTGTCCAACTGCGTGGAGCGTCCCCCGTCCGGATCGGTGCGGAATGCAACAGGGCATTGGCTCCAAAGAACTTTTTGTGACTTTGCGAAGGAAGTGCCCCCAGCTGCAGTCAGAATCAGCTTCCTCTTGCTTCCGCTGGCAAGAAATGCAAGAAACTCGTCGGAACCCTTGGTCTGGCTAAGCTTCGTTTCATATTGAAGATCAGAGAACTGCTGAGCGACGAAGATGCGAAGCCTAGCCGCTTCAAGCACCGGGCTGCTTGGTGGCTGCTTTTGAGACAGATGGCGTGCGACGTGCTCCACCAGCTGGAACGACATTCTGCGGACAGATTTGGAGACCTGCTTCACCTTCTCCCCCTGATCCAAGTGCTTGGCACACATCAGCAAGCAATCGGGGGTCACGGTCTTTTGCAAGCCAAGCTCGCGTAAGAGCTTCAGGTTGCGGGGGCTCTGGAACCACTCAGCAGGCAGATGCCCAACCAACACGTCTGCAAAGCACTGACATAACTTCAGGCTTGGATCCAAAAGATCTCTGGGACGAGAGCTTGTATTCTCACCAGTAGGAACGAAATGCAAGGCCGCACATCTGGACCTAAGAGTGTCGGATTTCTCCACCACGACATACTGACACAGAAGAGCTAAGATGGATTCGGCCTGAGACTGATCTTCCTGCCAGCAAAGATCTGGCAAGTAAGGCAGCACAAATTCGAGCATGAACTCCTCACCACGGCACATCTCCACCCCACAGACTTCGTAGATCGGCTTCAGCTCCTTACTTGGCCAGACAAGCAACCTGGCTCCTGGCGGAAGCAAGGCTTCCAACTCCGCAGCATGCGGATCTTCGGGACACACGCAGCAGAATCTGACCTTCGTCTCAGTCAAGTCTGTGAAGCCACCGCCCTGCGCTAATTGAAACAAAAGCAGCCCCTTTGTCACGAGAGTCATCCTCTCTGACCATGACGAAGTCAGACATAGTTGAGACAGGTATTTCAACAAAACAAGTCCGTCTGTTCGACATGTTTGCAAGGGAAGCTCGCCAAGTAGCTCCACAACCGCAGAGTCGGTGCAGACAACGACATCGTGCAGAGCAGCAAGTATTGCAGAATCTTCCTCTGCACGTATTGCAGAATCTTGCAGAGTATAGATGCCACATGCAGCCATTACCTCTTGCAATCTCTTCTCATCGTCACGCCAGTAACTGCTGCGCTTCATCCATAGGGTTCGATGTGCAAACTTCAATGGTCGCAACTTCGGGCTGCTACCGGCATCAACAGGCAGTATTTTCCACTCAGAAAGCGCCGCGAGCCAGGATTCCTTGACATTCCCCTTCCGTGCGATGAAACTCCACAAATGCTTCAAAATGGAGTTCTTGCTGCATTCGTGGCCCTGATCAACCACCAGCCGCGTCACCTGCTCCTTGAAGTTCAGGAGGTCGGCAAATCCAAAGTCGCGAAGACCTGCAGGCCTCACCTCCACCTCCGGCTGGCACACATCCAATGTCTTGAAGGCCGTCAAAACATCTCTATGTGCAAACAGGTCCACGTGCCTCGGGAGCAAGTCATGATCTCCTGAAAACTTTGGGGCCTCCGCATTGAAAGCACAAAGCCGATTTGCGTGCGTTAGAAGAAGGGGGACACCTTGCAAGTGCTTACAATCATAAATGGCTGGTACTGGATTTTTCTGAAGCTGAACTTTCCATTCGTCTGAAATGAACTTGAGCATCGCGATAGCTTGCTCGTGACTTGAAAGGGATGCCAACCCAGTCTGGGCGAAGTCCACGGTCTTTGAGCCTTGCTTCCACTGGCGCCTAAGAAACGAGCATAGCTCCTGTGCACCCAGCTCCTTAGCGTGCTCTGGCTTGCGCACGGCATTGTAGAGCTCTCGAACCCTTGGCGGGACTGTCACCAGCTCCAGCCCATCAAACGCAAGTGCGTATTGTTGCTCATCCGACAGCCCTTCGGTCTTGAACAGGGGGCCGGGTCCTTTCATCCATCTTGTTTGCATCGCGCCCTGGCTCTCGGACCTTGCAAATACTGGGAAGATCTGATAGGACAGCGAAGCTCGCATCGCGGACTCGGCGATGATGGACTGAAGCGGAGTGTCCGTCCGCGGAAGCACGGCAAAGAAGCCTGGCAAGTCTTTAGGCACCTGCACAGAGTCTGCGCGCGCAAGCAAAACGGAACGCAGGCTTGTTGCGACAGGCCCTTTCAAGAGCTCCTCGTTCCACTGCCTGTAAATTTCATGGTTAGTGCCGTCTGGTAAAGGGATGACCTTGCCTCAGCTGCACCCCAAGACGTACTCTGAGATGGCTTATTCAACGGTCTCACACCCCTAGTGCTCAATGACTGATTCCTCAAGCCTGAGCCGAGTGGCGGCTGGAGGACAGGACGAATTCACCATGAATCCAGGAAACTGCGCCAGTCTGCAAGGGCGTGGGCAAGCCACAGCAAATTCGGCCGTTTCGTCTGCAAGGCTTCAGCAGCAGAGGTGCAGCCGCTGCTGCAACAGGAAGCACTGCCAAGCCAAGCACATGATCGAACATCTTCTTGCTCAACTCCTTCAGCTTGCTGCTTGAAGCCGCCAGGCTGTATGCAACAATCCATTTCCTTTTCACCACGTTCGCTGCCCTTTGGCTCGTCATTCGCTTCACAACTGTAACATCTGTAGCTCGCGAAGCGATCTGATCTTGGAGTTCAGCCACTGTGCATGGGAGCGATTTGATGAATGCATCGTGTCGCTCTTCGGACCCATGCAAGAAACTGACAGTGTGCTTTGCCACGAGGCGGCCTGCATCTTCGAACATCAATTCTCGGACTGACTTCGCAAACAGCAGCATGGAACCCGCATCGACGGAGACGTCACTCAGTTCCTGTCGGACGGCCGCAAGGCTGCATGCTTCCCCCAGATCCGACCTCTGTCTGCGCAGCGGCAGTCGGAAAACCACGGGGAAGCGGTGCCTGTAGTCCTCGAACGGCGTGAAGCTGTCAGGAAACGACGTCTTCAAACTGTCAACCTGAAACTGCTTCCCACGCCGCTCGCGATCCTTGGCCACAAATGCTCTCCTGAGGTCGAAGAAGTGCACTCGGTCGTTTGCCAGCAGTTGGGGGCAATCGGAGTACCTGTACATCACATTGAGTCCCACCCCAAAGCGGCCGGTAGAATGAAAATCCATGCGCTTGGAAGAGCACCCCACCCGCTGCATGCGTTCAATGTCTCTCGGCTCCAGGGCTTTGTCCGAGCAAATGTAAAGAGCTGGGCCCTGCAAAGCGCGACAGCGCTCATCCACGAGCTTTTCCTTCGAGAAGCTCCTGTCACTTAACAGAAAGACGAGCCTCTTCGCTCCGTGGTCGTCGGTGTTCTGCAAGAACTCTGCAACTACATCAGATTGCTCATTGTAGTCTTTCAAGACCAGCGACACCCTGTCGACAAGGTCTTCTTCCTGTCCAAATCCGTCTACATCCGCAGCGACCTCACACTCCGCTGCCAAACGGTCGCGGATGGATGTGCAACCGAGCTTTCGGCCGTCCTGCGTGGACAATCGCGAGTCGAGGGTCTCGAGGTGCTCGCTCTTGGTCCAGGGGGCATCGTCAAGAAAGACTTTGGACGGAGGCAAAAGCCGTCCACTTGAGGTTGGCACCAACAAGTTCTGGAAGTTCTTGGGCCTTCGTCTAGCAGTCAAGAACAACGGCTTGGCAAGCTCCCTGCACAGCACACATGCACGTGCAACATCGGCTCGTTGTCTTTGTATGAGCTCCACAAGAACTTCCATGTCAGGCTTCTCGGACACATCCAGCTCCCTTGCCAACGACCGCACCCTTTCATCTGGGTGAACAATTCCGATCGCTGGGCTTAGCACTTCCGCGCTGTGAGAGTAAGCCGACAAGGCCACACATGTAAGCGAATGAAGTAGCACCTTTTCACCGGCCAGGCAAGGGACACAGGCACGATTGCGGCTGATTTTCATCAGCTTACTTCTGATGCTCGCTTTGTGCTCGGCCATGGTCTGCAAAAGCTTCGTCATGTGCACTCGCCACAACTTCCCAGGAACTTCACGAGCGCGTGGATACCTTGCACGCTGCAGCTTTCGCAAGGGCACTCCCATGTAAAGGACACGAATACCATGTCTGGGGCGGTACCGGTACCGACAGCCTAGCATCAAGCACGAAAGACAACGACCAGCCCTGTACAAACTGATACTCTGGCTATTGCGTCTTCCACTCGATTTCGGGATGAAGAGCTCAAGAAGCCCTGTATTCCGTCAGAGATGGAGAGCATGTTTAAGCTGCAGGCTGCTGAGTTGCGGTGTGTCACAAGCATCTTCCACGATCTCGGTACACACATCAACATAGCTTACAAACTGCCGGAGCAAGACATCGGGGTCGGCGGGAACGGACCTCTTGGCCAGGAGAAGTGTTGGCATTTGCAGGTCCTTGTGCATTGTGGGTTCCACTGCCCAGACCAGGTCGGCCTCCTGACTAGGGAAGAGGTCCGAGAGCTTCTGCAGCTTGCATTTCGCAGCCTTGCCTGCCAGCCGGTCCTCTGGACACTGTGGCATACATGCTGGTATCCAGGCCTGGCCTTGCAAAGCTTTCAGAGTCTCTTGCTTGTGATCATTCCCCATCTTTTGATAATTTTCCTCCACGTGCGTGAAAAGGAGTCTTGCCTGCTCGCAGCTGCCAGAAGCTGCTATGGACTTGGCCTCCTCACTAACATCCTGCCAACTGAGCTGTTGCTGTAGTCCGCACTGGCGAAGCACATCCCAAAGCAAGTCCACCTCAGTCCGTGCCGAAAAGGGCAACACATAACCGCCTTCTAGATCGCTGAAATGCATGCCTGCGTGACATTGCGTGACGATGAACCCTCAGGCGGGGCACATCATCCCCGCAAAAAGTGTCCTCGATCCAGCTTGACAGCTGTGCTGTTCGCGCGAAGACGATGCCCAGTTCTGGCAGCCCGGCATGTGGGTCGAATGCCTCTTGGATTGGGATGCTCCTGAGCCCGCTTCTCTCTTCTGGGTTTGGGCTGACCGCTCAGAAGCGTCCTCCCACTCCTTTCGTGACTCCCGAGAATGAGAAAGTGCCACCGAGCGTCTTCGGCACAGAAGTCGGGATCCAGGCCACGGACCGAAGCTCTGCAGCCACTTTAGGAACGTTGCCGGTCTTCGCGGCCCAGTGCAATAAGGCCAGCATGATCTTGATGAGCTGCTGCGCGGGGATGGTCTTGGCGTGTGGAAAGACGGCTTGCCTACAGGCCCACAACCAGTTCTTGCTGCGAATGGCTTCGTAATGTTGAAGAAGCCCTGCCACATGCTCCGGAAGGCTGACCACGTTTAGCCCTGCTTTCCGACAAAGCTTCTGCATCGCCGGCAGGAACTTGTGCTGCGCGAAGCTGGGTCCGCCATCGAGAAGAATGGCCTCTCTTGGGCTGACCATGTCTTGATTCATAGGAAGGATGTTCTTATCTTCGAGATGCTTGACGAGGTGCTCCAGCAGTACCTACGGGCTCCGACGGAACATCATAGACCCGAAACCACCTGAGCCGCTACTGTTGGGAAGATCAAAGGCAGTCTACAGAGGAACCTACCTGGAAGTCGTCTGTCTTCTTGCCCACGCATGGCCAGAGGTCGAATGCATCCTTTTGTGTCAGCTTCACCGGCCATTCCTCACAAGTGTCATGGTCGTCCTCCACGGCTGCATCCATGAGCAATTGTAATGCATCGGCATAGAGCTCGGGAAGTGCGAACTTCAAAATGTGCTCGTTCCAAGTTGCCCACTGCCGATGCTCTCCATCCAGGTCGGCTTTCAATCGCCAGAAACCACGACGATTGTCGTGAAGCACAAAGCCCGCGTGAATGTGTACTGGTAGCCCGGTCTGTATGGGCAACGGCAAGTGCACGAAGGCCTGACCTTCACAGCTTCCTGTCAGCGGAACTGCAAGACAGATGAAAGGCACCTCATGGATTCTCATTTCGCCTGTACAAAAGAACCGCCCGAATCTTAGCCAGTGTTCCGGAGGAGTCTTGGAGCAGACTGGGCCCGAGACTCTCAGACGAACCACCTCCTTGACACCGGGAGCACTGTCAAGCCCAAGGTTCAACCCGTCATGAAGGGCTTTCATGTCATCGAACTTCTGCAGGAAGCGCTTCACATCCCCAAGGGTCCGACCACCTTGCTGTGGATTCAGTTCCAACGTCACGAGGTGCTCTGGCTCGGAGTCTTCAGCTTCGCGCTTGTAGAGCTCCAGCTTCGCCAAGTTGGACAAAAAAAGTGCAATGCGACCTGAGCCAACTCAAGGCGAACTACACTAAACTATACGGACCCCGAGCCCGACCCTGTGGGTCTTAGGGCGTCGGAAGCAACCCGCCAGCAGCCAAGCCACCTTGCTCCAGGCTCCTCTGGAAGGCCTGCGGAAGCAAGGTCTCCTAACCTTCGAACCACAAACCCCACAACACCACCCACACTCTTGAGTTGCGAAAGTCCGAAGCCCCCCCGGCACCTTGAAGACTTCGCGAGCACGTTTCACAGTGAAGGCCACGTTGCAGAAGCGGGAGAGCTCAGCAAATGCCTTCCTCCGCAGCGGTACCTGACAAGGGTTGGGGTTGCAGCCGAGGTGCCGAAAGGTTTCTTGAAAGAGGTGCGGAGATCTGGTGCTGTGTGAGTTTTACCACTGAGGACTTCAAAACCGATGACGGTAAAAAGCCTGCAGCTTCGGTTGACCAACAGAAAGAGGGTGTATCTTCAGAGAAGCCCGGGGAAGTGAGTTGAAAACCCGTTTCTGTATGTACCCTGCCGAGCCACGCGGAAAATCGTGCCCTTAAGTGGTGATCGCATGTCGCTTCCGAACAGATCAAAGACGAAAGGGGAGCACTCATCGGGATAAGCATCGCAGAAGCGTTTGCCATCGAAGCGATCCTTGACCAAATCAATCTTTTCCCCAAAGATTCCTCCTCGAGAGACCCGTTCATCTGGGTCCAAGATGCAGTAGCGGCTACCGGATACGATTTGGATCACATCACCCATATGGAAGAAAGATCGGGAGCCCATGCCGTACCTCCCGATGCTACTGGGCGAACTTCTCTTTCTGCTGCCGTAGATCTGCTGCAAGCTGTCCCAATCACTCTCCTCGAACCCACCATCATCAAAGAACAGAATCGCAGGCCCTTGAAGTCGCGATCGCCAATCATGAAAATCCTGTCGGATCCTGTCGCAAGGATGCTCCTTGAGATCCAGAAGCGCAGAGAACCATTTCGCATGACCCGTGTCTTCAGCATTTTGCAAGGCCTCTTGTATGAACTGCCCGCCGGAAGGGTATTGCTGCAGCAAGTTCTTCAATACGCCAGTCGGGGAGACCCGCAAGCCAAATGTCGAGACCTGCCGACGGTTCACGGCGATGCTACAAAACTCACTCTAGGGTTTAGATACATCCCCACCACAGCCCAAGAGCCTAGCCTTTTCTGGGCTAGGGAACTCAGCATCTGGGAGATGCTAGACAAAACGGCCTATCCTAGGACCCCCTTTCTTTGGGATTCGATGTCTGAAGCCTGAATGACTCAAACTTGTGGGTTTCAGACAGGTTTTGCAGGACAGCGGCCTTGCCGGGGCTTCAGGCTGCAAGGTTCGGAGAGGTCCGGGGAAGAAGGTTCAGGAATTTGCTTCTCATCAGGGCTCAAGGCTTGGTTTAGGGCTCATTGGGACTACGTCTTGGGCACTCTCCAATCCATAGCCTGGCTTGGCACCACATCTGCCCGCCGGCGCTTCATGGCACGTTCAGGCGCACTCACCGAATGCTGAAACCAAGAATCCCCTTAGCCGCGCACCCCGAAGGATCCTTCAATTCGAAGCCGCAACCTTGAATTTCTTGCCAAAGGCATGGGGAACTCTAAGCTCGGAGAAGATAGGCTCAGATGCACCATGCAACATGTCTCCGAAGCCTGAGTCAACAACACTAAACTGGGGTGTGGGGTCTGGGGTCAAGGATGAGGGTAGGGTCGTCACTGCAGCAAAATCCCATCAGACCTCAAAACGAAAGCTGGCTTGAGGAATGCCCACATGCATGCAAGTAGGTTCGTGGCTTGCGGCACGAGTTCAGAGATCTATATCCACTCCGGTGACCGCCCCAGTGAAAGGACCGAGTCTCGACGAGGATGTCAAGCATGGAAAAAGCGAGTCAAAGGGCTCTTCATCCTTCTCCGACCTGACCCCTGACCTGGTTCCCAGGAGCTGCCTATGCATCAAAAAGGGTAAATATCTCATGAAACAATATACAACACACAGACCAGGCAATCACAGGCAATGAACTTACACTCGCCGAGGTGCTGTGGCTCTGCGCCCCAAGTCCTGAACCCCTAATGTCAACCTGAAAGAAACCTCACTATAGATCGTAGACCACTCTGAAAAAACAAACCCCTATTCGAGCTCCCAAAACCAAAAAAAAAACTCCCCTTGGCGCCCAACTGCCGGGCACCCAGAGTCACGAGGCCTCCAGGAGCCAAGGAGTGAGTCGGAGGTTGAAGCGGTGCCCTAAACCCTAAGCCCCAAACCCTACACCTCTCAGGTTTCGGGTCTCCTGCATCTTAGTGGCCTGCTGCAATCTGTTGGTTTCGGAGCTTCGAGAACCCGAGGCACCTAAACCATAAAGCCAAAGCCTTAAAGCCCAAACTCTCGAATCCGATGAGCCCTAGCCCAAGACGCCAGACACTGAAACCCCAAGCCTTCGACCATATATGACTCCAAGAAAGCTGTGGATGCAGCGCCGAGAGGCAACGACGTCGCTACGAAGCCCTATGTGAATCCAGCCCAACAACTCCCCCCCCAGATTGGACGAAGAATCAGACGCGGCAGTAGTGCTGATTCGAGGCGCCATCATCATACCGGAAAGACTGGACGTCCTGAAACGGCCACTGACAGACAGTCAAGAAGGAAAAGCGAGCTTCAATCTGAATCCACCAACCCCTGTGGCGATGATGCTTGCATCGCTGCTGATGCTGGCTGTGATCCTTGGGATGACGGCAAGGACGAGATGACAACGACGAACAAGAAGAAAAGGAAGGAGACGATGACAATGGTGATGATGATGATGATGATGATGGTGACGCCCATGACAAGGAGTAGGAAGAAGAAGCGGAAAATCGACGATCACGATAGTCGGTAATTGAAGTGGCATCGGCAAAGATGATGGTGATGGCATGGGAAATGTGGCGGTGAGATGACTTTGGGATCTTGCCTGGCGCAAAGCCTGCTACGACCCACATCAGCACAACTGGCATGATTGCGATCACTGGCAACGCGATGCTTTAAACTTGAGGGCTGGATTTACGGGAGTTTGCGGTTCTTAGGGCTGGCCTTCGCTGCTGCGGCCTCCGCTCGATCGCCGGGTCGCAGTGCCTCGAGAGCACTGGGCCAAGGGCTCAGCGGACGGGATTGACGATCTCAGGCTCAAGCTGTTGGAGCTTCGGAGACGCGAGTTTCTCACTTCGGGGCTCTCTCT
>CAJNJA010024997.1:18513-32668 GCA_905231915.1 Symbiodinium necroappetens | reverse complement strand
AAAAACACAGGGGCTGAGATTTTTGAACAGATTGCTGACCTGGGCTTTCATGGGAGCACGATCCGGGGGCACCAAATTAGGGACGCAGCTGCGATGCACGACTACATCATGCTCGGTCACATCTACCAGGACGACCTGTGGCTGGCACGAAAAAGGGTTTTATCGGCAAAGTTGCTTGAAGTCGAGAGCTTGTTTGGGAGACCGCATTTCTTGTTTAGATGCACTTGACACAGGTTGCCGAGGATGCGCAGCACGAAGCAGCGGTCTCAATTCGGCTTTAACTCCTTGTGATGTCCACCGCTTGGACTGGCCCACTGACCTTGTTTAGCAATGCATACGTAAGACCGCGGGTGCAGGTGTCCAAGAAGACGAGCTACACAGCGGGCCTACTGCAGAAGGCCGTGTATGTGGGGTTCGGCGTCGATGCATTAACACAACATGCATCAAATCATGCCAAAGTCATGTGATGTCATGTGTCCAGTGACAGGTGTGTGCAAGTCTGATCAGCTTGTGCATCCAGTAAGCTTTGATGGGCAGATGCGGTCCGAAGCTGCCAGGCGCGCGAGTTGCGGGAAGGATTACGCCGCCTCGAAAGTGAGAACTACTGCGCCGGCAGTGTCGGTGGCTCGTGAACGGCCTCTGACACAAAAGTTTTACCGAGCTCCCTGCAGAGATGCGCAGATTGCTATTTGGTCTCTGCAGAGGTCTTGGTGTAGCGGTGCACAAAATCCGGAGTGACATCTTTGGTAATGCAAAATACCGTTGAATGGTCCTCGACTGGAGTTTCCATGGTGCCTGAAGCCAAGCGAGAACCTGCTTCGCAGCAGAGGGTGCAAGGACTCGTCGAGCCGTGTTTCGTACATCTTGCCCTGAACATGGCAGGGCAGCAATTGCTGCTGCCTCATTTGAGTCGCGTTTCAACTTTTCAAGTACCAGCTATTGCCCGATCGAGGGGAGCGATGTGAAGTATCTCAGGGGCGAGACGCGGGGCATCACGGTACTTGGAAGCTAGGGCAGATGTACTGCACTGTACAGCTAGCTGCCAGCCACGTCAGCACCGTTCCCTTAGTGCTGCACGTCAGCTGCTGAATCCAAGTCGAGACACCCCCGTGACAGGGATGCTCACGATATTCTTATGCATTCACAGGTTAGTTTCAGACACAGCATGATATGATACGATCTTTACTCATGTAATTCGCCTGTGGATCCTGGAGCATCGACCGAAGTGAGAGTTGCAAGCGTATTTGGGAAGCAGTCGCAAGAAAGGCAGAAGGAAGCGAATTGAACCGGGCACTGCCGAGCCAAGCCCCGAATAGTCCTGCGATTTGGCCTCTGTAGGAGATGCTGTTGCGAGCCCTGAACTTCTGCAGTGCAGATCAGCTGAAGGCGCAGGGGAGCTGGGAGCGTTAACCCGGACGTCTGTGGCAGATGGAGAGCTGGAATGTCGGATCCCACTGGATTCACGCAGATGCAGCAGAACGATCTGAGTTTGTATCTAAGCCGTCTCCGTGGGCTGCCTGCGAGAGACATGCAAATCCCGTGGCCGGTTGGCCTTTCGCGAAGGTGACGCTGGAGAACTCCGGCACCGTCCTGGCGGAGGAACGGTGCACTCAAAGCTTAGCTGAGAAGCTTGTGTGGCCTCTACTGACTCTACTGCACAATGCCCTGAGTTCTCTCCTGTGCAGGCCGTGCTTCCGATGAGGGCCTCCATCCCCGATGTGTCGAGTGCCTATCAAGGGTCAGTTAGCATGACATGTAGAATGCTGCCCTTTCCAGTTTCATGCAGACTTTTTTTATTTTTTCTATGGATGTATTGCACTTTCAGTCTCGCCGTGCCGTCCGGGCTTTAACCAAGAGGGGCACCTCAATGTGCGAAATTTGGCACGGGGTGCTCGTGCCCATCTTTTGGGAATGTCTTTGACGTGTCCAGTTTGGAAGATTGCGACTTTTGGAGCACTCCGAGGCTGCTGGCTTGTGCCAGCTCCGACTCACAGGTCCGAGTCCACCGTCTTCCAGATTTGACCCGTGCTGGCTTGAGTACAGGGGTTCAGGTGGCTTTGGAGTGGGTGTGCAGTTCATGCACCACAGGACCATTCTCAGAGACTTAGATTCGTCGCAGATCTTCCTACTGCCAGGATGTGGAAGAGCCAGCGCTGAATTTGCCGAACAAGGCCGCAACTCTGTCAACATCTGTCGACTAGTGGCTCGTGTGTCCGAGACTGCAATGGTGTTTACCGGTTTGAAGCGGCTTCAGGCATGGCTGCCACGGCATCGAGCAGTCCTACGGCCAACAGGCACGGCACCTTGAACTCAGATCGACGTCTCCATTTCAAGCATTGTTTACCGAGCAGTCTACAGAGAGAGCCATCCGGTTTCTGTGCGAGGGTCGCAAGACGAGTCTTGCCTTTTGTTGACTATTTGACTCCGGCCTCAGCCCAGGCCTGCAGGACTTCAGCGCACAAGGCATGCTTGTGGCCACTTCACAGTGATGCATTTCCAACTCGCCAAGACGGCGTGTCCAACATGGCTTGCGGTTTGTTTCTGGTGGGTAGATCGTGCTGACTGCAACAGGAAAGTTTGTCGAGAGTACGGGGCATTTCCCAAACGCAGGATTTCCATGCTGAGGTTCGCTATGTTCACCATTCCCTTGCGATCATTGTAGTGATTTTCACGCGTGTCTTTTGCACTAGGCCCCTTGCTTCATGTTTGCATCAGGTGCGGGCGGCTGGGGCTCCAAGCAGCCATACATCGAACTTGAGTTGCTGCAGGTCCCAATTCATTACCGGTCTTCGCAAAGTTGCTGCAGCTGAACACAAAGGGAGGAACAAGTCCAGATCTGGCCCTGGAAGTGTGAGGATGCAGGCAGCATGTCCCAGGACGATGCTTCCTCTGGACGCAAAAGCACTAGGTTCCAGCCACCATACGTCACCCCAGAATCCAGGATCCCAAAGCTTCTTAAAAACTCTCGCATTTGCTCGGGCAGTTGGTGGACGGGTCTTTGCCCGCCGCGCTGGGGAGCAAGCCGCTGATGCTGGCTTTGGAGAACAAGCAGGACTCGGCCGGTCTAGTCTCAAAGACACATTGAGGACAGCCTTGCGCTATCTTTATGTGTGTTTTTGGCAGTGCGATTTGAGGAGCAGCTCGTGCGCGGGTGTGCCGTCTGCAAGTCGATGAGTACGTCAGTGTGTTCATGTTCTGGTGCTTCGAAGAACGAGATAGCCAGTCGCGTAAGTCAAACACCCGCCGCCCTGTGCTTCCCATCGAGGTACCTCTCCTTCGACTATGTTGAAAGACTGAGCTTGCAGGAGCAGGCCGCGCGACGTTTCGGTTGCCAAGAGCACGTTAGCCGCGATCTGTACCATTCAGACTTTGGTGGCAGTTGCATTGAGGGTCAAGGATACAATTTTGCACGGGTATGGACCAGATGTGCCAGGCTCTCTGCATCACTGCTGCGATTCAGCAGCGGTCACCGTTCATGCTCCTCCAGCTTCTGGATCAGATCCATCCTACGCATGAGGCAGGGGAGGAGACGCAAATGCGTAAATACGGTATCCTAATTGCGACCTGACGACGTACGATTCTCTTGTGACTGTCCAGCACCTTATCATGGCCATCCGGCTCGGGCAAGAGCATCTTCTGGATCCTTTGCTGCATGCCTCGGCCCTGGGCCTTCCGGTGCTCTGTGCTTGGGATGTGTAGAGACATGCTGGTGAGTACGTACTGTACTTACAAAGGGCCACCATTGGGGGCCACTACTTAGTGGGGGCGGGGGCCCTGAGGCCGGCGGCCTGGCCCTCGTGCGCTCGTCAGGGACTCGGAGCAAAGAGAGACCATTTTGCCCCCCCTCCCCAGGGCTTTAGCCAACGGCCTTAGCCCTGGTAGCCCTGACGCCTCACTTCCAGGAAGCAGCTGTTGCGCCGCACTCAAGGCTCCACGGAGAGCAACTGCACGTCGAAAGCAGCCAGTGATTGCTGAGTTCCTGCTCTTTTGTTGTGGCTGTCGATCCACAGCGGCAGAGATGAATGGAGCCACACTGCAGCAACGACCTCTGTTAGTATCCACGAAGCGTCGCAGATCCACCAATCTGCCACCATGCCGGAACATGAGAACGATTACGAATGTCACCAGAGTTGGTGGCCTTGCCAACAGCTCATGAAAAAGGCCTGCACTTTGGGAAACGACACTTAGCGCAGATAAAGCAAACAAGTCCGCGGCTTGCAGCCTTCCGATGGCCATGCTTCAGCGAGCCCGGCCGCAGAGCCTGCGGCTGTGTACACTGCGAGGGAGCCGAAGTTTGCGAACGTCTCCTGGCAAGTTCGGCGACACAGGTTCCAAGTTCCAGTTTGCTTTCGCAAATGTCAGTTGATGCCGTTGACTTCGCAGATTCTTAAATTCTATCCGCGGCTGCAACCAGCCAAATGCAACGAGGCATGGTAAGCACTTTCCCGATCAGGTTCCCCCAGATCAATCCGCGAACCTCGGAGACTTTTAAAGTCTACGAAGAAATGTTTCCTAGCTGCACAAGTTAGGACTTGGGGCGTGTTTGCTCGATGTGATCCGTCTTGGACGCAGGGGCGGCGACGAGGTGCAGAGAATCCTGTCGAGCGCAGCCGCTGCTCAACAGGCCATGAAAGCATATACATGTAGCAGACATAGACAAATTAAAGCGAAACGCTCATGGACAATAAAGTTCAGAGCCAACTTTCTCTGTTCTCCCGGTGTACCCAGCGCGTTGCTGCCATACACTCCGGTTCGCCCTGAAGGGTTCGGAACCTGTATAAACAAGTATAAACCCTTAGCCTTGAAGGGGTCGGGCAGAACAGGTCCCCCGCTCGGAATTGTCTGGGAAGGCCTGGCGCCGGCGAAGTGCCTCGGAGCGGGTGGCGGCCTTTGCGCCCTTGGCAACAGCACTGCGCAGCCGAGCGGAGGAGGCTCCTCAGATTTCGCCATAAAGCCATGGACAGCCCACGTTTCGCTGGTTCAGGGCAGCTGGGGCATTTGTCCTTCATGCAACTGCCTCGGACAAGCCGTGCAGCTGCCCGAGCCGCCTCAGGCATCCTCTCTGCATGCGTTCAGCCCTGTCACCCAGAGCCATGGCCTGCGCCACACAGCCCAAGAAGCCTTGCCGTGGCGTTTGAAGGAGAACCGCCATGACGTGATTCGGGACCTCCTTCTCCTGCGAAAGAAGAAAAAAGCCCTTCGGCGGCGTGCATTCATGAACGAGAAGCGTGCCGAGTTCCAGAAGGAGCTGCCGGACCAGAGGGCATCGGAGGTTGCAAAGCTGCACAGGCAGCCTATCAGCAGAAGTACGAGGCTGCACGCCAGGAACATGACATGCTAGAAATCCTGCATCAGGTTTCCAGCACGACAGGTCTTCACCAGGATACGTTGAAAACCTGGGCTGCCAAATACCCTCCTCGGACGTTTGCGCTGGAAGTGTCTCAGCGAGACTGAAAAGGCAGTCTATCAGCAGAAGTACAAGGCTGCGAAGGAGAAGTACGATAAGGACCTGGAGGCTTTTGAGGCGGCCGGGGGCGTGAAGGAGAAGAGCGCTCGCAGGGGCAAACATCGAAGAGTAAAGATGCAAAGCTTCAGCAAGGTGGCTTGCTGAGCGGCTGGGGATGGCCATGCAATCGACGGTGTCAGATCCGCAAGCGTGGTTGCATGGCCGGTCTGGTGAATCTGACAGCGATTTGGCAGGGAATAGGAATTCCTATTCCCTGCAGATAGTAGGATCGCTTGAGTCGGATAAGGCATCCTCTTCCAACTTCCTTTCGCATTCTGGTGAACACTGCACTCAAGCAGGAGCCTGTTTATACTCAGGAGTGGGGGCCTTATCTGTTCTGTTGTCCGCGAACAACAGTTGATGTGGCTGAGACCACACTGTCTTACACTGTACTGAACAGAATCGGAAAAGATCGCTGCAGTCTGCCGTGTGAGCGTCAACTTAACTGGGCTCGAAACTCAGTCGGTTTCGCAGGGCGATTTTTGGAACGAAGCTGTGCCGGCACAAGATGGCAGGTCGCGGATCTCGTTTGCCAAGAAATGGGGAAGCCGGTTCAGCAAGGCAAGGCAGAGGTGCTGAAGTGCGCGTACCTAGCGACCTGTCATCAACTTATGGAATGCCCATTCGCAGTCGGAGCAATGTGATTTCTGCAACCCGCTTGCATCCCCAGCCATATGCCTTGCAGAGTGCTTTTCAGGTCGACTGGTACGTCGAAAACGGGGCAAAGTTCCTTGAAGACACGGAATATCCGGCGCTTCCAGGCTTTCAGAAGTCCTTCGTGACCTACCAGCCCTTGGGTGTTTCGACTGCACGTCTTCTCATGGGGTGAAGTGAGTCAAGCATTCTGCTAATGCGTTCCTGGCAGACCTGCTGAGGAACGGTGCTTTCTGTCATGCCGTGGAACTTCCCAATCTGGCAAGTCATCCGCATGGGAATACCTACCCTGATGGCTGGGAATGCTGTTCTTTTGAAACATGCCCCGAATTGCTTCGGCAGTGGGCTAGCATGTGAGGACATGCTTGCCCAGCTAGACATCCCAGATGGTCTCTTCCGGTCTCTGATCATTGACGTGCCGCAAGTGTCAACTGTTCTGGAGCACCCCTCCGTGCAAGGACGGCTCGTGAACCATGCCTCGCTGATATGTATCTCTATCTCCATTCCATTTGATGTCGAGTTTCTCAGGAGTTGCCCTGACCGGCTCGGAGGGTGCGGGCCGCGCAGTCGCCGCCAAAGCAGGGGGATTACTGAAGAAGGCCGTCATAGAACTGGGCGGCAGCGATGCCTATGCGGTCCTGGCAGACGCAGATCTAGACGTAGCTGCAGATGCCGTGGTGAATGCTCGCGTGGCCAACTCAGGGCAGACCCTGGCTCAGCTTGCTTTGTGGTCCCTGGTGGTCTTAGGGTTTGTCAGGCTCAACAACTGATGCCTGAGGACATGCATCGCCCCAAAGAGGGCCATCGTGGACAAGCGCATCAAGGCTGCCTTTGAGCAGAAAGTGATGGAGAAGGTGGCTTTGAAGAGCCTCGCCAGCGAATGCTTGTGTGCTGAGGCCTTCTGAACAGCAACTTGCAAAGTGGAAGCTGAGCTGAGGAAGTACGGCGTGGATTTTGGACCCCTGGTGCATCCCAAAGGTCGCGACGACGTGGCAGCACAGGTGGAGGAGAGCCAGGCACAGGGGGCCAGGCACCGACCTGTCAGCATGGGTCAGCTCAGAGGTCCAGTCCGGTCAAGGTTATGGGTAAAAGCAGCTTGGACCGGGAACAGAGTCTCGAGTCAAAATTCCAACAACAGATTCGAACAGAGCCTTCGGGCACTTCTCCGGTTTCAGGTGGGCTGGAGCAACCTTGAGGGTTTCGGGACACCTGTTTCAATCTTCACCTTCAGCTGTCTGTGAATCTGTTGAGCTCCTCCACAGACTGGCGTAGGCTGCTGTGCGGTGGGCCGACGGAGCCACCGACCGGCGACTGTGGTACGTCGTTCTATCCGCCCACCGTGCTCACCGACGTGAAGCCAGGTTGGTCTCGGAAGAGTAGCCGCAGGGCTTGCCGCTTGTCGCAAGAGGCATGACCGCCTTTGAGACCGAGATCTTTGGGCCTGTCATCGCCATCATTGAGGCCAAACGGAAATTAACTTTGAGCCTCTAGACAGCCGCACCAAGCTGCAAAGCCGCTGTGAGTCCCAGCTGCAGTGCACGGCAACCGACCACTCGGAGTCCATAGTCTGGACACTTTGGAGTTGCAGAGGCCGAAGACGAGGAGGATATCCTGCGGCTCGCGAATCAAACAAGTTATGGCCTTGCGGGAGCTGTGCTCTCTGCCTGCACGAGTAAGCTGCATGCCTCTTCGCAAATGTTAGGCAAAGCCATATGGGGCCCCATATTGGGATTAATTTCTCAGCCGCCTGCAGAAAGAAAAGAGGAGTTCCACACGCGACATGAGCCCTTTGCTTTCATGCTCACGCACCCAGGTTCACAAAAGATGTGCGGAAGGTGCGAAGTGCAAGATTTTGGCACCCAGTTTCAGAAACGGTCCAGCAAGAGTTTGACTTGAATCTGGCTCTGACACTTCTGATCCCTCTGATACCTGGCAGGGGGAGCATCTCGCTGTGAAGGAGATCGAAGCCGGCATGTGCTTCGTGAACGACTTCGTGCGCTCCGACCCCTCCTTGCCATTCGGCGGTGTCAAAAACTCAGGCCTAGGCCGGGAGTGCGCAGCCTTCGGCATGCTGGAGTTTGTGAACGTGAAGACCATCTGCGTCAAGTGACCGCTGACCTCTGGTTCGCTGGACTCGAATGAGCGGCGAAGCGTCCGAGATTTCCTTTACTTCCTCGTGGCCTTGCGAGGCAAAGCTCGGGGCCTTGTACAGAATTTTACGGCCCCGCGGCCCCTGCCTCATCCCGCCTCAGGCCTCAGCGTGCAATCAGAGTTCTTTTGCTTGGATGTGGCGAGCGTGGCATACTTGTCCAGGAGGCCTGCGGCTCGTTCGATACGCTTACGAAAATTGCCGTCTTGTCGCTGCAAGCATTGCAAGCCATGTCAGTCTTTGTGCAGAGATTGCTTCTTAGCCTGTCAGGTGGACAAGGGCGGGGACTTCCATCTGCACGGGTCTCAGAGTTATGCTGGGCTGTGCTCATGCCTCGGCTGTGCACAGACTTCTAGCATTGGCTACCTTCGCATGAATATATCCGGTCTCGTTACGGTCGTAACGTCAGTCAATGGACAGGATTAGACTGGCGGAACAGTGATTGTTCCGCTCAAAGACTCTGTTCCACGCCATCTGTGATTGTTCCTGGCAGGCAGACGACCGACCGTGTGGAACCCATGTCAGTAGTGCTTTTGAGCTCGCGGGGGATTTTTTACTTTCGACAGCACCCAACTGCCCTTTGAGGTCTCCGGGTTCGGGTCCTCCCAGCTCTTCCACAGGCTGGACGCGGTGTGGTCGTCTGCCAGGAAGAAGTCCTGATGCTGTGCAGGTGCCGACCCATCCAGGACTCGAGCTTGCAGTGTTCAGAGCCTGAAGCGTCTTTACACTCACAGAGCATAGAGCTTCTCGTGTGGATCTGTGTAGTCGATCAGAAGGATGTCCCAACTTTTGCCCGCAGCACTCCCTACATCGCTGATGCCTGCCAAACTGTGAGGAGCGACGGTGAGGTCACGTTCTGCCGGCATTTTGAAGGAGAGACTGGCAGGTGGTGCGTGTTAACGGAGCCGAGCCTCCACAAAAAAAGAGTCGCTACAGACTCTTTTGATCTCTCCCTGCTATGCCAGGCCTCTGGCTTTGGCTTGCTCTTTAGGACAGGTGGGCTGTGTGGAGGCTGGCAGCTTGTGGCAGTGGACTCGTAGAATGAAGAGACGCTGGTGTGGTCTCCCCTGTGCCGAAGTTAGCGTTGGGCACTGCCTTTCGTGTGACCAGGCTCTCTGCCTGTGGGGGCGCCGCCAGCTCGCGACTCAGGGCAGCGCCAGTGCCGCGATTGTCAGTAATGTAGCGGAAAACGGAGCTCAACAAAGCGAGGCCACACATTGCACAGCTTTAGTTGCTGCCGTGCAATACCGCCTGTTGTCGCCATGAAACCCATCTGCAAACCACTTGGCCTCGTGAGCTTCGGCCAACGCAAGTGAAAGCGGAGTTGGGCACGAGCAGGGCCGGGGTGGCATAGCCAGACAGGTAGCAACTGCTTCATGCGGGCCTTCGGCAAATCGAGGGCGGGTCTTCTGGCAACGCCTCTGGCGGTGACCTGCAGGCGACTGCAGATCGACCCCACTGCCCCGCAGGTGACGCCTCGTCGTGACCCGAGCTCATCTGTGGCACCGTTGCTTCTGTCTTATGTGTGTGTGCTCCCTTCATCGATCGGTCTGTGATGCTATCCCCCTCTGTCTCTGCCCGAGTTTCCTGTCGCGAGCACCTCATAAACAGATAGTTCCATGAGCAGCGACTCTGCTTATCTTTGTCGCAGTCAACCTGGCCCGCCGCGAGTTACTCGGAGTCATTGGGCCCTTGCCTCAGTCAAACATCTTCTCGGGCTCATCACCCCAAGGTGAAGTGAAAGGGCAGTGCTTTTGACACTGCCGCTGGCTGAGGTGGGAAGATATTGACACTTCCACTTTAGGCGATCCACCAATGGCTGCACTCTCAGATACAACAACTCGTGGCAGCAGAGGGTATACGACTCTCTTGATTTTGGGTGTCTAAGATCATGGTGGTGAGAGGGCAAGGCAGCCTAGAACAGCGAGCCTGGCATGATTCCAAACGCTTTCGGGTGGCCCAATCCAATAAACATTCGATGTTGCCTGCGGCAGGGGTCGGCAACACCCCAAGCCTCACGACCAGCATCTTAGAGCGAGATTCCGGGGTGGGCCTGTGCATGCTTCCTGCTTCCGGCAAACTCGAAGTCCATGTCATTGGGCTTGGAGCGTTGCTGACACTATAAACTGCGGTCAACCCAGCGAACGCATACAATTTTCATGTCTTTCCGTTCTGATGGCTACTTCTACTGTGCAACAGCCGTCAAAACAGCAGGACGCGATAACTCAGTTTCTGCTGTTCTGACACCTTTTTCGCGGTGTGTTTCGTACTCCATTGAGCTGGAGATTCGGTTCGATTTTGCCTGCTTTGCTGGGACTCTTCGCTTTCACAGAGGACTAGAATTCCTGGCCGTTGGGTTCGACGATGTTCGGATTGAAGTGCGGATGCCTCGCGCGCTTCGGATGACAGGAAGCTTCAGCTCATCTCGGTTCTATGCAGCTATAACTTCTCGGCTCGGACCTGAGGCTTTGCTTGTTGGCCCAGCTTGGGGAGCTGGTGGTGGATGGGATGCGCTTCGGGTAGGGTAGATTGGAAGCCTAGCGCCTTGTCACTTTAGTCTCTTCTGGAAGATTTGGTGCTCGAGGTGGATGTCCGCAGCCCCAGGGACAGCTGGACTCCTCTCCTAGCAGTGCCTCGGACAGTCGTAAGCTGTGCTGAATCTTCGGATGCCTTCTCCTGACTTGAGCTTTAATTAGAGGCAGTGGAGCGTGGTTCCATTGAGCTGGTTCAAGCTCTGGTGGCTCAGGCTCGACTACACTCTTGTGCTTCGCTTGCTTCGCTCCGGATGCTTTTCCTTGTTCTTTGCTCAGGGCGCCCGCAGCTCGCCGGATAGTGTCCTCGGAGTCTTGGCAGAGTGGACTTTTTGACTGTTTCGCAGGGTGTTTCGACTGCAAGGTGCAAAGTCTCCTGGGCCTGGGCCGTTGCAAACGTCAGCCGAGGCTTCACTCCATTACACCTGGCCTGCCAGATGGGGCACTGGCATCTCATCTCCTGCCTGGCCCGGGACCCTGCGCTCCCGACACGTCCGCAAGCGGTGGCGATCCAGTGCCTCTGCTTGCCTGTCTGCCTCAGGTCGAGGCCATGAACAAGCAGCCGCTCACCCAACACATGCCGTAAGCCGTAAGGCTCTCCTCAAGTTTTGCCTCACGATGAGGTATCGCAGTATGTCAGCCTGGGGGCCATCACCGCAGCCGGCCTCCCAGATTCACCACCGTCTCGAGTAGGGCGGGGGATCCTTTCACAGAAGTGCTGTTAACGACGCATTGGTAGAGCTACAACGGCGGTAGAATTGAAGGTGCTCAAGCTACACCGATCGAGTCCTGACCGACTCCGACCCGGGGGATCTTTCCGTTCTCAGTATTGCTCCATCGCCATGGGCAATCAAAAGTCAGAAACATGGGGATGAGCGGTGTGAGAGCCCCACGGGATGACGAAAAGCGAGCCAAGCCGCGATGAAGCAGCTGTACAGATGGGCACCGATGCAAGCATCATGAGCTTCGTTTCTCCTGCAATGGCTCGGCAAGTGGCCGTAAGCCGAGTGTGCCAAGACGGCGGAAGGGAACTGGAGGATGGGGTAGGGAGAGAGGCTACGTGGAGGCATAAGGCGTGTGCGAGGGCTGGGTGGTGGCGAAGAGAACGGAGGCGCTGATCGAACAGGTAAGCGTGAGCACAGTGGAGTCTTGCACGCAAGTCTCACAACCAGAACAGGGCGGCACACAAGGAGCCTCCACCTAGTTCAAACAGCGCGCATGCTTTGCAGGTATGTTTCTCTCAACGTGGCAGACGTGTACGGAAGGACTTCTGGGAGAGCTCTGCGAGTCAGGTGGCACGACACATCACGACACCATTAGCAGCAGTTGTGCAAGTTTTACTCGTTATTGATTACTGCAGCTGCAACAGTCACTCTCGGGTAGGACAGCTTTGGATATTGCCCTGCTGCGATACTTCAACGACGAGTCGGAGAGGCACTGGTGCATCATCTTGGAGTGTTTGACGGCGCCGGTGGTGTTGCTGCAGGGTGAGCTCAAAGGGTTTCTGTACTTGCTAAGACTGCTAAACTTGTGCTTGGGGCAGACTGGTCGACTGTCACTTCCGTGTGGATCACGGACTGTCTGTGTCCCCCTGCAGTTATGGCACGGCAGCCGCTGCTGAGGGCAACGGCCAAAAGGCGCAACAACTGTCAGCGAAGAAACAGCAGGATTCCGGACGTGTTCATGTTGCACTTGCGTTGGTCACGCAGGCACCATCTGCTCGGAATAAGCTTTTGTGGGTGCTCAGCGATGGTGTGTGCTTCGGTCAGGCTGTAAATGTGCTCCGCGAGTTCATCCATCGTAGGCAGGTTTCTCAACTGGGATTTTCAGAAGTATTGTGCACATATCGATGGGACGCTGCGAGCCTGATGCCCTCCAACAAGGCCAGCCGACGACGCTGGAGTGGTTTGTGGTTGGGAGCTGCCGGCTTGACCTGTTTGTTGAGGGCAAGATGTGCGCATCGAGGGCTCTGTATTGACGGAGTTGGTGCGTTAATGCATCTGTGCTAAATTCCAGGAGCTTAATAATGCAGAGCACGGAGCTCTTTGTGTTTCTGTATGCGTCTGTGCAGTGGCCCATCTCCAAAAGGCGTTGTCCCGTCCCCAGCTTCGACCAACTGGCAAGGCTTCAGGTGATGAACCTGATCGCCATTCCGTCGAAGAAGGTGCCGCTAGTGAACAGGATGATGTCATCTCACGGCCGCATCATACGAGACAAGCGGAACCGCTAAGTGGAGGTTTTCGAGGGTGCGGAAGAAAGTGAGGGCAGGGGGCGGGGTGCAGAGGCGATGAATGCCCAGCTTGCAGACTGCAACCGGATGGTGGAAGGCTGGTTTCCAATGTGCCGATTGAAGATCTCTCGTGCATCAGCTGCCCTGTTTGTACTGGGATATGGTTTCTGTGGGAGAGCCAGATTGACGACTCACTCTTTCAATACAGCTCCACTAGGACCGCAGTGCCTTGATACTCTGGCTAAATGCCTGGTTGCCTGCAATGTCATGTATGACTACATATGACTGACTTACTGTCCCGCATGCAGGTTGTCGGAGTGAGTTCATATCAGGGCCTTACGAGGGTGTTGTATTGTGGTTTGAGTTGGTACCGCGCCGACGCGACTCTAAACATGGGTCGAAATCGATAAGCTGCGGGCCAAGAAACCATTGCTTGCTGATGTCCTGCCCCACGATACTTCGAGATGGTCTGAAAAAGGGCTGTCAGCCAAGAGTGCAAGAGCAAGCACATTGCCTCGACAGGTTCACCGAACTCGGCAAACGCTGACTCTGGAGAAGCCGACAAGGTGTGGTCAGTGCCTTTACTTGGCACGGTACAGGTTTCGGGGATGATCAACACATGGAGCACTGAAGCAACCTCCGCTCCGAGAGGAAACTGCTGAAGGCTTCAACGACGTGAGGGAGGTCTTGGAGGTCCCACTCCCAGCAGTCCCAGCAGGAATGCAGAGCTTGACAGAATCTGAGCGCGCCATGCGTTTGCCATGCTACTTGTACCCATACAGAAGCTCCGACTCTAGGCCAGTGCAGGCCTAGCCTGGGACCTTGGCTAGGGTTTAGGCCAGTGTAGGGGTAGGCTAGGACTGGGCACGGGCCAGGCCTTGGGCAAGGCTAGGAGTGGGCCTCGGGGATAGGCAGGGCAGGCCTACAGGAAGGCCTAGGGTTGGGCTAGGGGAAGGCCTAGGGTGAGGCCGAGGGCTAGGCGAGGGGTAGGCCCAGGGTTGGGCCTTAGCAGCAGCAGCAGCAGGAGTAGTACTGGCCGTGGTCGTATTGGCAGTGGTATCAGTAGTCGTCGTCGTCGTCGTAGT
>CAJNJA010024997.1:0-18417 GCA_905231915.1 Symbiodinium necroappetens | reverse complement strand
GTAGTGGTAGTGGTAGTGGTAGTCGCGCCAAGGCCTACCCATAGGCTGTCCTAGACTCTTAGACCCTTCCGCAAGGCCTACCCTAGCCTAGGGCGCGGGGCTTCTGTACCGTTGTACCGTTTGTCAGTGGAGGAGCGCCTACAGCCCAAGCAGGATTTGTAGGTTTATGTCATTTTGCATCAGGCTGTCCGAATGCTCGTCAAGGCCGCGCAGAAAGCCTTGGGTCGTTTGTTCTGCATTCCTGTCTCTCAGCCACAAGAGTTTTGGTGCCGCTGTGATGCTCTGCGAGACTTCAGAGAGGCTGGTGCCCAGACGCGCTTTCTGCTGGAAGACCTCCTGGAGCCTGCTACGAACCCTCCAGTCGCCAGGCCAGTGTGACGCCTTGCAAGATCAGCAAGTCAGCGCTTGCTTCGTGATCTCTTGCAGTCCCATCTTCAAGTCGGCCGCACAGCCAGCAAGGCCCCACTGGCATCCATTCTCCTTTGAGCCTAAAATGCCGAGAAAGTTGCCCGAAAGGACCTCGCCGAAATACAGTCTACAGGAGGGTGAGGTTGGTGAGATGGAAGACAGCGTAGATGACGAAAGCTTTACAAGCTGAGCCAAAGAATGGAGCTCAGCTGCCACCTCGGGTCAACGTGCTTCGGCTTCTGCGCGCTTATAGCGGTCACCACGGCTGAGGAAGTTACGAACTCCATTCGGCCTTCCCAACCTCATGACAACTAGACTCACTAGACAGCCTTCCAGATGTGTTGCCCGGCGATGGCCCTGCACAGAATTCGCGATCGTGTGACTGCTGGCGGCGCACTGTGAGAGTCCCAACTCGAAGCTTCGACATGCTCACTTCGTTTACACTTAGTGGGCAAGTTGTAGAAACGCAGTGGTAGACTGAGAGTGTTCACTGGTCCTTTTGCCTCAGGAGGATTTTTGTGCTAAAGCTTGTGAGACAGACACCTGCCAGCAGCTCCGCATAGTCTCACCGGAATCCAACACTTCTCCGACGATCTATCTTGGCCAAGGCCTCGACATTTCCGTGGACCTTTGAATCCTTGAAGGACTCAGTCGATGATGTCTGCCCGGCATCCGTGACCTTAGTCTGGGCGAACTGCCTGGGGAGACATCTGCTATCATCTACACCCCACAGACGTGCGACCCCCCCTCAATCAGAGACGACTCCCCAGTGACGGTTTGTCGAGAAAACCTTCGTTGCGTTTGACAAAGAAGGTCGGTGGCTGGTCGAATGCATATTTACTAGACTTAGCAGCATGAGCGCACGACTGGCAACCAGCCAAGTAGGACGGTAAATGATGGAACCATCATCCAGATGGAACTCTAAGTGGATGCACTTCTTTCTGAAGGTTGAGGGGGCATTCAACGTTACGTTCCAGCTCTGAGCTTTAGGGAAAGGCAACAGCTTCAGTGGCAACAGGGCACATGCCTCAACCTTCTGATCCCCGCTGCCCCTGCAAAATAGAGAGTACCCCAGGCCAGTGCGACTCTGAGTACAGCAGGTATCCCAAGAACTTATCTTCAAGCCCAGGAAAGCTCCTCCTTCCCGTGATTCGCCACAGCATATAGTCGACGGGAAGCGCCTTGAAGGAAACGCACAGTCTTGCTTGACAAGAGCTGTGTTGATAGGACCTCAAGCTGCATACGGCTACCTGCGGCAATGCATATAATAGTTTTGAGTAGGAGCATCGGAGACTCGTGCGAAAGCAAACGACCTCGTGCTTCGATACTACGAAGGAAAAGTCCATTCACGCAAAGCCGCATGGTTCCGAAAGAACAGAGCATTTTTTGAACTCACCGTGCTCACAGTAGCTCTACAGTCGCCATGTGCACAAACCTTTCAGAATTAGCAAGAACAGGAGGGCTTTACAAACTTACCCACTGAAGCCCTGCCTTACATGAGCGCGTATGTGTACAGAGACAGCCCTGTTTAGTCATGGGAAGCGGATGTTCCAAATCCACCGTGCACGCCATGCCGGACGCTGAGCAGCGACAAGTGTCGCAAGAGGAAGGTCGCGGCGATAAAGGCGACAGATGTTTGCGTGCTGCGGCTGCAACAAGCTCACTGCCGAACAGCCCAGAAGACGCCCATCTTGCAGCTCCATCGCTTGGACCGCTGGTAACAGCACTGGTTGCACAGAAATTGGAACACATTCTTCGGGAAGAGATTCCTCTCTGGGATGCCAACTGCAGTGCCTTCGGGAGGCTGCAGACGCAAGAGGAGACCGACCAGGATGCATCTGTGCACAAGAAAGCCAAGATTCACGGCCAGTTCCTAGCTCGCCTAGACAGTTATTTCCAGGACATAAGCATTCAAACACACATTGAGACAGCGGACATTGCACGGCTCTTGCACGATGAGGCTGCTCGGAGTGATGATGCGAAAGTAGTTGTTGAAAGGCTGCTCAAGTACACAGACTATCATGCTTTCGCAGAGCTTATGCACCGACACTACTGGGTCACCGTCAAGGAGGTGCGCCTTTTCTGGGACATCGAAAATGTCGGGTGGGACGAGATGCAACAGAACGGCCGAGAAGTTGTCAAAGCTCTACGTGATTTTTTGGATGCCCGGAACATCGGTGGTTTTGCAGCGCAGATGTGGGCAGTCGCTCCAACTTGGCGGTTTGCGGACAGTCCGCGCGTAGTTGACGATTTGGAAGACTCTGCTATACGAGCGGTGAACTGCAAATCCAAGCCCGAAGCCGCGGATCACGTGATCAAGGGTGAGATTGAAAAGGCTGCCTTGCTGTATGGGAAGTACGAGATTCCTGCGCATACCGTAGTGTTTGTCCTGATTACATCGGACCAAGACTTCACCGATGTCCTGCAGCGTCTCCAACACGCTGGGTATAAGACAGTGTTGATACACAATGCCAAGCAGGGCAGCAGGCACGTTGACATGATGTCGCTGTATGCAAGCCATGCTTTTAGTTGGAAAGAGGTTTTGCCCCACAGCTTTGCGAACCCACGCAAAGCTGAGAAAAGCGACTGGCAGAGACTCATCGACTGGGGTAGGGGCAGGGTGCATCCGCCAGTTTGGGTGAGTGGGAGAGAGGATGCAAGCGCGCATCTCTGGCGAATAGGCCTCCAGTTTGGCCGAGGCCGCATTCCCAACGAGATTTCTCTCTCTGAAGGAGAGACGAAAAATGGGGCTGCCGAGGCCGCCCTGGAATCTTTACACCGGCTCCTCGGGGAGCACTTCGAGGTGACCAGCCTCGAGCAGCGGGCTCTGCACACCCTGATGTCCCAAGCTCAAGCACAGGTGTGATGGCCGAGTGCCGAGCATTAGTTGAGCACCGGGGAATACCGGAGGGCCGCAAGGGAGTACACGTGAAACGTGTGCTGTCGCAAGTTTTAAAAGTTTAGCATGGTTGGTGCTGGGCCACCTCTGACTATCGCAAGCGGCATTCGGGGTGATTTGAATCCGTAAATTGTTTGTTTGTGTTGTATGCTCTTCTTGGGGAGTCGGCCCATGACAGGGCTCAGAGCCTAGCCAGCTTGAGCGGCGAAAGTCGCATTGACACTAGCGGCACTGTTTTCTGCTACAGCTCCAATCGTCCGCAGTGCTGCAGAAATGGGACCGATCGTTCCTGCACCGGAGTGCAGTGAGTGCATTCCAGCAACTGATGCCAGTGGCGAGATGTGATCATCCGATCCAGTTCCACCTGCCTCGAGGAGCAAGCAGTGCCTTCAAAGCCCATGATCCTTTGTAGCATGCACAAACTAGTGACGTGACACAGACACAGATACACGGATCCACGCCGTCATTATCCAGCCACCAGCAGCTTGACGAGCAGCGAACTTGCAAAAATGCAAGCGAATGGCTCTGAGGAGCCAGTGTGTCTCAAGGCAGGGGGGATTCCTTCTATTGGACTCTTGCAAGATGCTTGCAGGAGGATTATCGGAAGCAGGTGGTTCTTGTGTGTCCCGAAGGGACAGAGGGTAGTGTCGATGATTTGGCATACACGGGTTTGTGGAGCCGCCCGTTCCTTCAGTCGCAACCAGCAGCCAGGAGGTAGGCTTTGTCAGAGCTGCTGCCCTGCAGGTGCCGGTGACGATCCTCACCGGCTTTCTAGGTGCAGGGAAGACGGTCGCAACCTTAGGTCTGCTTCACCCGGATTAGTGGCGGCAGCCCTGCCATTTTCCGAGCGAGGCCCGGCTAAATGCAAGCCTGCGGGAGGGTCGCAGCCGTGCTTGGCGCTTGGAGCGAAGCTGAAAAACGGCAAGGGCTCATTTGTTGGTATCCACGCGGCACACAAGATCGCCGTCATCGAGAATGAGATCGGGTCGCTGGGTGTGGATGGGGCGCTGGTGGCCAACGCTCATGCCGAGGCGCAGGGCTGACTTGGTAGCTTTTCAACCTTGTGTTTCGTTTTTGTCTGCCCGGAGGCCGATGGTGTGATTGAGCTGGCAAACGGTGTGCCTCCGAGACGCCTTAGGTGCTTGAACCTTTTGCCCAGAGTTGTTGGAGAGAGCGCGAACTTGCCGAAGCACTCTCCAAAGCAAGCCTCAGCTCCAGAGTCAAGCGCCGTGTTTCGCAGCGACTGAAGGCTGCCTGTGCTGCTCCGCAGAGGTGGACCTCATCGCTGCTTTAGAGGCGCCCGGAAGGTTCCGGGCTCCAGGCACGAAGAGAGAACATGGCAGGCACTGATCCACCGGCATCGAAACCAAGCCGTGGACCGGATTCTCATCGAGACCACCGGCCTGGCCGATGTCGGGCCCGTCTGGGCCCCGGCGAAGAGCCCTTTGTTTGCAAAGCCATCAGTGGCTGCGAGCGCGAGCATGGAGGTGATTTCGCTCTTGGAGGATGCCAAAGATCCACTGGCCGAGGAGTCCTTCTTGGAGAAGTAAAGCCTATATGGTCCGTGATGACAACGTTGCCATGATCTTGTGCAAAGGACCTCTACTTAGATGGAGTTGTGACGGTTGCTGGGATCTTGGAGTGCAGAAGCTGCTTGAGCAAACTGTGTCGGTGTCATGGCGCCACCCAATTCAGCTGAGCCAGACGCTGCATAGCCGTGTACCCCCAGGGAGCAGATGTCGCCGCTGGGAGTGCAACGCCTTAGGTGGATATCAACACCTTGCACAAATGGGCTCCCAGGGGCGTTCCAGGCCCGCCCACTTCAACAACGTCGAAGAGTGCCTGTGGCTGTATCTGAGACAGGGAGCCATGAACAAGGCGCCGATGACATGCCTTTCCCTTCATGGTCAGGCGCCAAAGTACTGAAAGTGGCACGAAGCCAAAGCCACCTTCCCCGGTTGTGTCGGTCCGTGCTGAGGTCTAGCGGGTTCGGCTACAGCTCCGGTATTCCGCAGGCGACCTTTGCACATGTTCGGCCGATGCACCGCGCGGTTCACTCTTCTTTCGCCAAGGTGATAATCGCACTGTGAAGGGGATCGCAGAATCCGACAGACAGCGCCCCAACTGCAGGTGCTAAGTCTCGGCAAAGCCGCGGTGCTGAAGACTTTTTGGCGCCAGGCCACAGCTACAGATCGGGCAAACCGGGCGTTTCAGTTTGGACGGCTATGCCGAGTGATGTCAGAGCTCTCCGCACACACAGTGTTTTCTGAATGGGGAAGTGCCCAACTGCGGAGCATGATGGGTGGTGCTTCGGCGCTGTCCTGGCGTGTCCATTAAGAAAATATCAGGTGGCGAGATGTGGCGGGACCATTCCACTTTCGAGAGCCGCTTCCCGATCGCATGGTTGCAGGTTGCCTTCGCCGACCAGATCATTCTCAGCAAGGTAAAGCTCATATCTTCAGGGTTATTGAGGTAGTCTGTGCTGTGGGGTGAGTTCTGTTTCAACTACAATATCGTTTCTCCTGCTCCAAACCTGGCAGTGCGATCTGGCGAGCGCTGCGGTGGAGGAATTTGCTACCTTGCTGGAGAACGTGAATCCACTCGCCGAGGCTTCCTGCGAGAAAGTCGGGGTGTGCAGGGCTTGAAGCTGAGATCAGGTGCTTCGACCTTCGGATTCATCGCTCCCACCGCTTCCCCCGACGGGTCCTGAGCTTCCAGCTCAACGTCTTAGCTTCCGCTTTCACAGCTGAGCTACTGGGCTGGGCAGCTGCTGTATAGCTGTATCAACGCAGGCTGCGCCGTCGACCGGCAGTAGGCCGGGCCTTGGCAGGGACTGAGCTTTTTCGGCCTTGAGCCGAAGTCGCCTCTTTGAGGTCAACGCCCATCGCCAGCTCCGGCTTCTTTCTGCGGCGCAACGGTGCCAAAGCTTCGGACAGCCGGGGCCTCAGGGCCTCAGGGTTTTTGAACCTCTCGCATTTCTTCTTCATGCAGCACCTTTTGCCGCTCGCAGACATGAAGGCATACATGCCGCAAGAAGCAGCGCAGCACTCCCAGGGATATGCATCAAAGAACCAGGCGAAGCCAGTCACCGGCAGAGTTTACATGAATTTAGCCTCCGGAAGCCTCTTCCCGAAATGGGCGATGCAACAGACTGGTCAGCTGTTCTGGACGCACTTCTGAAGGAAGTTTGCGAGGACGAAGCTTGCAAAAAATTGCTGGACGATTTGCTTGGCTACGCCGTCTATGCGGTCACAAAGCACGAGGCAGACATCAAGGACACACTCAAGAACCGGATAAAGGCAGGACTGCAAATTCCTTCTGGCTGACCTGGGCGCTTAACTCACACAAGCCCTGCGGCACCCTGGAGGTCAGGCGTTGGCCCGTCGATGCTTCCGGAACACTCGAAGTCGATGTCATTTGGCCAGGACGGATGCTGACTCCGAAAATGAAACCCAGAACAGAAGCTTCCTCGCTTCCTCGTCCCTGAGGCGCGGGCTACAACTCGGTCGCCTGCGGCGGGAGCTTTGCCGTCCTGTCGCTCATAGAGCCACTTGGTCTTTCATGCAACACTGGTGGTGTAGCAGTAGTGGTGCTCGTAGCGGAAACTCGTCGTCGTCGAAGTGGTGGTAGTGGTGGTGGTTCTTGGATGCTGGGAGCCACAGCCCTTCTGCCAGGGCCTGGGGCCTCCTCCGCGTGCGGGACATTGTGGGCGCCAGCGGGGGCGCGGCGAGCGCCATCCTGGCCTTGGCGGACGCGGAGAGGAGCAGCAGGACAGGAGCATTTCGAGGGGCGTCTCTAAGTACCGGCTATAGGTGGTGATGAAGCGAAATTCCAGGACTCTGCTGACCTACTACATGGTCTATGCCAAATGGACAGAGCAGACACCACGCGCATCCTTGCGCCAGCTTTGGCGAACTACACCCCTCTGGGCACAAATCTACCGCGACCTGGGCTGTCTCAGCACATTTCTGTGCACATTCATCCTATCAAATCGCATTCCATCCGTTTAGTAGTCCAAGGTCCAAGACTTGTTAACAGTAGGACTTAATTGCTTTGGTCAGGTAGTAAATCGTCAGGCTTTTGAACTTTGGTCTCGCGCCCTTCCCCAGTTTGCTTTGCTTGCGCTGCTTGATTCGCTTCGTGAACAAGTGAGCCTTCCGCTCAGGAAAGGTAATCCAAGACGACGCAGCTTTCGAGCGAGTGCGGCAGCGTGGATATGTAGCAGTCGCTGCCGGACGGACCGTGTTCCAGTGGCAGAATTGGATTCTGCACCACTTTGCCAACCGAGAGCAGTGTGTGCAGGCCTACGAGGCCAGTGGAGAGGCACGGGGCCGGCAAAAGACCGAAGACTGGGAGGCTCTGTTCAAATTGCAGAGCCCTGACAGGCTTCTCTTTCCGGAGCCTTTGTCGGACGGGAAATCGATGGGCTCAAGCGGCTTGGGCGCTGTTGTGATGGAGGTGGCAGGGGCGCACGATTTAGACTTTGTGTGTATTTTCTGGTCTGAAGAAGCATGAAGAAGCCGATGCGTTTTGCAACAGCCGTCCAGTCAAGGTGGAGTGCTTCCGTTTCCAGGCCGTGAGAAGAAGGTGGCAATGTACCATCACACGTTTTATGGGTCTGCTACGGCGTGCACCATGGAAACGATAGAGAAGCTGTTCCGGAAAGGTGTTGATGACACCATTACTATGCTCTGCGACTCCTACGACACCTGCAAGTTTCGCACTCTGGAGTATGGAGGGGCTATCCTTGGCTTCGGAAGCGAAATAGCGTGGGACAGTGGCAGCCCATCAGGCTTGCGCGCTGCTGCGCGATATTTGAATGCTGAGAGGGATGATGAGGAAGCCGAACTGCCCTGACTGTCAAGAAAAGGAGTTGAATCGATACGCTTGAGCTCGTCACACAATCTTTTTGGTACCGGGTCGGACTCTCCCGTCTTAAGAGCTGCTGAGTTGCTGGTCGCTCCTCCCACGCTTGGAAGACTCTTCTGTTGCCAGGCCGGCCATCTCGATGCAGTGGACCGCCGGACAGTGATCCTACCCGAGGGCACACATCTGTTGGAGGCGTGGCTGAAAGGGCCGTCTGACAGGGTGAGGATGTAGGGCCAGGGTCGTCTTGACGCGATCGAACGAGTGCTTAATCCTAGCATGTGTATGAAACTCCACAGCAGCAAGACGTGCACCCATGCCATCGCGTCCAAGTGGCACAGGACAGTGCCACAACATAGCTACATCGGAGCAGGCTTTCTAAATCCAATGAAACCACAGCGAGTCTTGCTGCCATTCCCTGCCACTCTGCAGGATTCGCTACGACGGCTGGCGAAGGAACTACTCCTCGGCGAGGTGACGCCGTGGACGCCAAGCTTGTCGTGCTTTACAATTGGCGCTAGCACGAAATCGCCATCGCTTCTCAAGCCAGTAGTCCGTGCGATCTGCAACAGGCCGGTCGCACGTTCGCTCCCGGTGCAGAGGCTGGCTTCCCGAGACAAAGTCAGAATATCAAAATATCAACAAGTCTCCGAAGTCTCGTGGTTCTGATGTCCTGTCGAGCGGTCAAGCGCAAGTCCATTCATATAACTAGGGGGGCAAGCTTTTCCGTGCACGCTCAAGAATAGTACAGCAGCAGAGCACGCAAGAATCGCTTCTTGTCTTCTGGTCGTGTGCTCTCACCGTGGCGTTTCAGGCACAGCTGGCAAGCAGACACTAGAGCCGCAGCGTGGAGATTGTATGCCCGTCGTCGGTTCAGGTCTGGCGCATCAAGGGCCTGGTACAAGTTTCAGGCAAGAACTGCTGTCGCGCACCTGCCAAAGCACGTTATGTTTGTGTCGCTTGTAGAGAGACCCGTTGCCTTCCTGCCTTTTCGATAGTTCCGCATGCACGGGTCGTCCCGTGATGCCTGACGTTTGAGATACAGTTCCCGCCTTATCCGGTCCGCGCGATAGAGCCCCTTGTATCATCTCGACGACAGTCCAGCGCGCGATTTCGCAGGCGACATTACTTGTAGGAAGTCAAATTGCTTCTTGATGTATTCGTTCACGTCGTCCCCCCAAATTGTGCTTACACCAGCGCAAGAGAAAGCTACTGAAGATCTTACTCCTGGCCACAATAGCAATAGAAACCACGGCAATGTTGTTTTTCCGCTCCATCTCAATTCAGGCTGCTGCTTCAACCCGAATCCCATGCACCGAGGCAGCAACCCAGGTCTTAACCTGAAGCAGCACCCAAACTGCGGCAGCATGCACTTAGTATAGCAATTTGGGACAGAATGTTTCTTCCCCAGCAACGCTCGATTGTCGTTCCACCTCAAATTGAGAGTGTTGCTTCAGCGGCGGGCAGCGCACTGAAGCGGCACCCGAAATCGAGGCAGCACACAAATCGAGGTGGAAAAGTTATGGAACCCCTTGAGTAATGGTTAGTATCTGTGGGCACCGTGCTGATCTTGACAATTCTTCATAATTTTTGATTTTGATTGGAATGCGCATCACCTCTCGTTCGTCTTCGGCTTCTTTGGTTCTGCTCTACCTCATTGTTATGATGACACATTCTCGTAGCCTCGTGAATCCCTGGGTTCTTGCGCGGTGATAGGCCATGGAGTGACGCTCCTCCAAGGGGTCGGCGATCAGGCACACCGGTCTGTCCTTGGTGTACTTCGGTGCTGGGTTGATTCTGAGTCTTGACTGCGTGATTCTGTTGTCTAGGACTCCGGGTCTTAGGGTTGAGTGCATGGAGATTCAGTCCCTCATGGAAGGTAAGTGCCTGTCTCGTAGTGATGCAAGCTGCTGCTGAACAGGTCTCTCTGGAAACATGGACAGATCCCGTTAAGGCCTCATCCTACAGCATGAGCAGCTGGACTGGATGCTTTTGATCGGTGCGGCCGTGCTAGTGAATCCTGCCACATGGGCATCTTTGGCAGGTCTTTTTCCTAGTCTTCATCGGCGTTGAGCTTGGGCAGGAAGTGTTGGAGGCTCGAGTTTTCTTCGTTAGACTAGGGGCATCCTTGCCTTGTCCCAGGCCGCCGTGGCTGCTTGCCGGGACAGATCAGAGCCCTCGCAGGCCCTTGCCGACGTGGAGCGCAGCCAACGAAGCTGTGGCTTTAAGCCATACTGAGCCAGCAGGGATTGAAGAGATGGGGACCGCACGTGCAGCAGCGGTTCCGAAAGGTGTGGGCAACTCGAAGCATCGAAGACGGCGGAAGGAAGGTCCTGGGAAAGGGACAAGGCTTTTGGCTCCCGGGCCTCGGTGTCTCTTCAAGTCCGCCTCGCCTCACTGCAAACCGCGCAAACGTCGAAGCTGGGTCGGAGTCGGAGTTGGACAAAGTGTGAGACGAGCGGTGCTAATCTTCGTGCCGGAGCTCGAAGCCGGAGTTGGTGCCTGCTGTGTGAGAAACAGCCACCGGGATCATGGCTGCCAGGGAGAAAATTTGATTGGAATGTCGTTGATTGCGTTTTTGATGTATTATGGTTCAGGGCAGAAGTCACTGCCATTGCATTTTCATACTTCGCTGATTTGACTTCAAGCTTTACTGTACAGACAGCCTAACTTGGCCATCGCTGATTGGCTTTCAATTCGTATCGGTGCCGGCCCCACTGACTGTGATTCTACACTGTTGTGAAGCCGAAATGCGTGCTGCTTCGAGAAGACCAGAAGCTGGGCTCAGTGCGTGGCCTGCAGCCCCAGGTGCCGATGTTTGGGGGAGGCTTCTTCGGGGGCGGCGGCGGTGAGGGGCGCGCAGGACTCGGGTTCTACTGTGTGGCAAGAAGTCTTGGTCGTGTCTATGTGAAATCCGCGGACTCAGGCGGCCCAGCTGGCTTCTTTGGCCAAAATGCCAGAGGTGCTGAATGTCGAAGTTCGCTGCGTTCGAGACGACAGTTCGAGCTTGTCGAAGCAGTTTCCCCTGTAAGTCATTTCGATAGCCCTTGAACAATTGTTAGTGTTGCTAGTTCCGTCTTGCCTTTGCGACTCGTCTTTATGCGAGTGATGGCTGCGAAGGCAACTTCAAAGCGGAGTATGACGTTTATCCGGTTTCCGGCTTGGAGTTGTGACAAGTTTTCCGATGTCTTCACCATGTCGTTCGTGCAGACAGACAGACAGACACACACACACACACACACGCACACACACACACACACGCACACGCGCACACACACACACACGAACATGTTTTCACATCCTCGTCATTGTTGAACACTCCACATCGCGTGAACCCGTTGAGGTCAGCTTTATGGGCAAAGAAGAGCTGGAAAAAGGAAACAAGTGTGCCCGGCCATCTTCTGGTGAATGCGAATGCCTCTAATCGGGGAGACTGCTCGCTTTGCCGCTCGACAAGACCCTGGAAGTGGATTGCAGAAGTTAGTTCTAGTTTGTGCATGTGCATGTCATGCGACCTAGGTAGCTTAGTCGAACTAGCCAGCACGTGGTTTATATGGCCGCAGCTCTGACTTGCTGTTGAACCCCACAGCCTACGGGGCTTCTAGGTCCTGAATTGTTTGTGCTGATGCAGATGCCCGGCCAGGATCATTCTGCCGCAGTCCGCGCTGGACCGGCTGGCACGGCTGAACATTTCCTGGCCTATGCTCTTCGAGGTTTCTAGAGTTGAGATGCTTGTTTTTTGTGGTCGGTGATGTTTCCTTCTGTCTGAAATGTGTCAGATGACGAACGTCGCCACCTCCAGATCTACCCACGGAGGTGTCCAAGAATTCAGTGTGCGGCACTCAGGAGCACTTGGATCGGGGCAGCTCACTTCTGAACGTGCTTCTGTGGATGTCGCTTCGCCGTCACAGGCGGAAGAGGGAGTCTGCTACTTCCCATATTGGATGATGTGACGTCCTCAAACATCAGATGGCACTGCTCTTGAGCTCAATGTAGCTAGCAACTAGCAGTTAGCAGACCTGAAGGTAGTCAGTCACTGATTGTAATCGCCTGCGACTACTAGGCAAAACCTTCTCCTGGAAGTCGGCTCCAGGGTAGAAGCCCGCAGCTCAGCGAAAGGGGAAGACTTTTCTGTTCATGTGGCATTGATATTGCTGGTCTCGTCGCTCAGATCACAAACACCTCGTTGCCAAAGGGGAGCTTTGTCAAGCTCCAGCCCGTTCATTCTGCCATCCCAGCCCGGCTTGCCGAAGGTGTCGCGCTTGCAACATGCTCCGCTGCATGGCCAGGATTTTCTCGAAATCCACAACCCCCGGGCAGTCTTGGAGAATTCCTTGAGGAGATCTTGTCTGAGTTGAACGGCTTGAGCAACTATCGGACAGCGAAAGCTGCAGGAATTTCGCCACGCTGACTGTCGGGGACTGCATTGCAGGGATCCTCAGAACAAGATGTCGAAGACTGCACCAACATTGCTTCCAATGCCTCATTCATGAATTCAATCTGGCCGAGCGAGTCTGCAAGACGAGTCTCAAGAAGTGGTGGACCTTGACTGATCTGCTTGAAAACGCATTGCTTTCCGTTTCGTTCTGTTGGTGGTTCGCAATCATCACTGCAAGACAACAGCACAGGCTTCGACGAAGCTCATATGTTGGTTGTTGTCATAGTTGATTGCGGATGCAGAGGTAGTGCACCGACGAACTTCGTTGGATGCTTGCACCGGTGTCTGACTTTCTTCTCAGATGGTCTCCGATGTCCGTGCTGATGCCGTGCTTGTCTGATTGTCCACACGGACATATCCAGAGCGGGTGCACTCTTGTGAATCATCAGTCTTCGCCCAGGTCATAGACTACAATCAAAGAAAGTACGAAATTGAAATTGCCGAGGCTTGAGCACGGCATTCCTTCATGCAGCAAACTGTCTGCCCTGTTCAGTGCAAGCCGACGAAAGCGATTTCCATCATCGAAGCCGATGTAAACGTGGATTTTGCGCCTCCGAAGGATTACCAGGACTGCGCAGCTTGTCACCGATCAGGGGTCACCCGCAGTTCTGCAGTGCCGGCTTCGCGGCGTCCGCGTGAAGGTCTCACGGCCTAAACCAGGTTTCGAGTTCTGACATTTTGAGCTCCGGAGGAGCCCCCGCCTCCTTCCGCAGCTGCAGAAATTGCGGGTGCCTCCTTCGCTACGAAGGCGTGCAGCATGTTGTTGGAAAGGTGTGTGTGCAAGGTTGTTGAGTACCTTTCTAAATTATGTTTCCCAACCGGACTTGCCGCGATTTATGCGTCGATCCATTCACGTGATTATGTGACGGTGCATAGGTAGAGGAGGCGGATGCCGCGGCTCCAGAGGTGCAGCTGCCAACACTAGCTAAGCCACTGGTAAATCGTTCTGACGCGGCATCTTCTTGGTGATGCTTCTGCCCAGACGACCGGCTCTGGCTCGAATCGGCTGTAAGCTCTCCCTGAAGCAATGGGCTGCTCAGGCTCCACATCCGCACAAGCGAAGCCAGCGCAGCCAGCGCAGCCGGCGCAGCCGGCGCAGGCGGCGCAGGCAGCGCAGCCAGCCGCACCTGCGAAAGAGGCCGAACAAGCCGCCAACGTATCCATCGTCCCTGAGCCGGATGGGGCAGTGCTGGAGAAGCCTGTGGAACATGACGGTCCACAGAAGTCTCACGACGAGTCCAAAGCAGAGGACACTGAGACCGTGACAACTTTGCCGAAAGAGGATTCGCCACTCTTTGGTCGCGATGTCAAGCTCGAAGGGGCTGCACCGGCTGGTTCGTGCAGTTGTGCCGGCCTGTGGTGAGATGAACTTGACCGTCCCGACAAATTTACAAGGGGCTTGTGATGGCATGCCCCTAGCCTTGCGCCGAGAAGTCTAAAGACTAGCCAGCATCAGACTTCTTTTTGCAAATTAAAGTGGGCTCGAGTTGCAAACAGGCGGCCGCCACGTAATTCAATACTGTTCATGCTGCTGCATAAACGGCCAGCAAGACGGCAGTGCTTCGACAGCTAGAAAATTTGTGATGATCTGCAGCTGGTGGCAGCCATTGCATCGCTTTTTCGTCTTCTTCTTGCTGTCTTCGTTGCACCACTGCTGGTCACCACCCTGCTTGAAATTGGGTAGCTCAATGCATGCAGGAGACGGCGGCAGCTCTTTTTGGGGGGAGCGGGCAGAGCTTGGCACTCAGAATGTGAGTGTTTTCTGCACCACTGTGACGACTGTTCTCAGGAGTTGATGGGAAGCCCATTCGGACGCCACTGTCCTCACCCGCAGCAGGCTCTCCGATATACGGAGACGAGACTGCAAGTAGCTTCTCCGACATGCCAGGTCCATCTCCCCCACCGATGCCTGATGAGGAGGTTCTCATGCCGTGGATCAAGAGAATACCGGGAGGTGGGCAAGACGGCAAGACTCTGCAGTGAAATGAGTGTAGTGAGAGTAGGTTCGCATCCATTCTGGTCAGGCGTCAAGTGGACAAGCCCACCTTATGGCTATGGAGAGAGCCACATGACTGGTGCAAAGGCCCGAACTCCCGAACTTAGTGTACAGAGCCCAATGGAAACCTTTGCCCCAGAGGCATGAAGGCTGCGGGCTGCGGAGCACAAGCCGGACGTGAAGCATCGAACAGATCTGCAGACAGCATGTGCCCGCAGAAAGGTTGAGCAGGGTTCTGGCCGTTGCAAGAGCTTTCAGCAAGCTTTAAAATGCTGCGGCGTTCTGTTGCTCCCAGTTGTGTGTCAGCTTGGCTCAAGCGTGGGCCAGCCAACACACACATGTTGCCTGAGCAGCAAGGCCACTCCAGCACAACCATTGCCTGGCTCAGGCTATTTGGCAATCCAAGCTCATCCAAGCTCTAGATCATAAGTCGCTCAGACATTGCTTGCGCTCCAGAATTTCCAGGCAATGCTAATCAACAAAAGTGGGAGCGCCCCTTTACTAGGGCTCCAGCTGCGACGAGATGGGAAGACGGAAGATTCCACCGAAGCATCCCTGGCACCGTGTCGAGCAATCTCCAGCGCTTTTTAAGGGCCTCCTTCGTTGGGGTTCGAGGAGATGGTGCTCCGCAGCATTGCGTCTTATTCTGTGCAAGAGACGCTGCATGGACCAGACGTTTCAATCTGAGGTGATGGTGTACCTTGCTGCCTTTGATGAGGATTGGAAGCGATGGGAGCTGCCTTTCCCCAAAAACAAGCAGGACTTTCGTCCGTCAGCCTTGTCGGGCGTGGCGAGTGGCCTTGCTGTAGTGGCACCTGCGAAGGAGTTCAAACAGTTCGTGCTTTTCGACAAAGCCCTGAGGGGTGCCCAGTCGGATGAGAAGGACGCGGGAAGAAGAGACACACAAGGGTTTTGTACTCGCTTTCCGTTTCGCTTGGTGCTACCAGCCTTGGAACGATCGCAGAATGTCCTGACGAAGAATGTCAATGCAGCGGCGCGCGTTGCCCTTGACATGACGACCGACTCAGGCCGACTGTGGCACTGTATATTAAAATGCCTCGCGCAGACAAGCGTTCACTTGCGTTTGTGCCTGGGCCAAACGGCCGAGCTCTTTGTCAAGTCTTTGCTGCAAGATCCGTGTCGTGTCTGGACGGCTTTGAGATGGAAGCCAAGTTAGTGTGCTCTAGGCCATAACTGCTCCGCACTTGAAACTGGAATCTTTAGAGCTCCAATGGCCATGAATAGAGCAAACGTAACAGAATCCGCACTTTACAAGACCTAACAGCTGACAGGCATTGATCACGTCATTTGTCGGCTCCGCTTGGTCTCAAAGGCCCGTGTCTCTGCATGTCACTGCAGTAGCTGCTTGAGCAGGTCTCTCAATTGACTCAATATGATATCGCAACGCCTCCCGTACGAGGGCTGGGAATATCCCTCAGAATCACGCAGAGGTAGCCTGTGTCCGAATTGAGAGCCCTGCTTATCTCAACATCGAGTCGACGTTCACGATACCACGCAGAGTCAAGTCTTGAGATGATTATCGGAATGCTGGCTTCCGACCCAGGACAACAATGCACACCAAGAGACGGCTGTCTTCACGATCGACTCGATCTTGAGGCATGCGGCACAGAACAAAGACGAGGTTGGGATTGAGATTCTGCATGCAGTCGCTCTGGCGGGGTCCATACCTGCGAATCGGAACCAGCTACACCCGAAGGAGATCCGCAGTCTCTATGAAAGTAGGTTCGAAAAGCATTTGCGCCCCGTGGCTGCATGGGGAAGCCACGAGAACTCTTTCAGCGCGGGCACGCAGCATCGCTCAGGCCACGTCTTCAAGCGTGCCATTGAAGCAGTGACTTCGCCCGCCTCCCTGGCTTCCAAATTCTTCGAGATATTGGGGAAGTGGAAGGAGAGAGGATGGTTCCAGGAAGCGACCCTCGGTTGCACGAGGCAAAGATAGTGCGCTTGGAAGAGGTTTGCCTGAACGGCCGTCCACCCGACTGCAGTGTTGTAGAATCAGCTAGGCTCACTCTTAAAATCCAGATGTGTTTGGTCCATTGCTTTTTTGATTTGGCTCCGAAGTCCAAGTCCGGCCGCAATTCGACATAGCAAGGCTTCTGCATGCTTGCTGCCTCTTGAGACTCGCCTCCCTCATCACCACTCCTCTGTTCTTCCGGTGGCGCGATTTCTCGTACGAGTACGCGTCATTTGCCTACTGAGTTCTTTCTTGGACGGGCAGACGTGCGTTTGGGGCTGAAGTTAAGGGTGCCGAATCCAACACATGCAGGATTCGTTTTGCCGCACCGGATGTGTAGTCCGGATCCCTGATAGCAAGACTGGTACCAAAGCACAGCTTTGCCAAAGAAGTAGTGTGTAGCCCTAGCATACTGCCAGGGCACCCGGATTGGCCAGCAGTGACAGGCAACATGCTCCCCTCAGTTCCGAAGCGGCTTCTTGTGATGTTCGGCCCGCATGGAACCGAAAGCACAGCAAACATCACGCCGGCCTCCATTGTTGGTCTGCGGCAAGGGTAAACTCAAAGCATGGGAGTAGAAGGGAAGCCCCACCGTTGTCACCTCGAGGCTTCCTGACGTTGTGAGCGTCGTCGAGAAAGCCGCACCCGATGTGTCGAAGCCGGACAGGCTGATTGCGGAGGATATGGATGTGGACGAGACCAGTCCCCTGCCCTGAGTGTTTTGTGATCACAGACACTCCACTCGGGCATGTGCGGAAGTTCATGATGGAGGTGCTGGTCTCAGTACTCGTTGCATGTCCATCTGAGGTGAAGCAGAACTGGTAGCCGCCTGGCAGCCAAGGGGGCAGTGAGATCTGTGCTCGTCGAGTCGGGAATCTCTTCAGACGGAGCTTCCGGAACATCCGTACCCCTCTTTGGCACAGCCAAGGAGGAGCCCTTGAAGGATTCTGAGTCTGCTTATTTCTCCACTGTGATGCAGTCCGTGCCAGTCACCCCTGGAGCAGCACTGAGTTGTGGGCAGGGCACGCCGGGGCTGCTTTTTAGCACGACAGCTTTGTGCACCTTGCTTCTGAGGCATGCCGGCCGCTTCGAACACGCCTACCGGACAGCCCATGACACCTGGCTACATGAATGCAATGCCTGCGCCGCTGACACCAGGCAGTACGAAGATGCCGGGAACTCCTGTGCCACCAACGCCCCTGAAACACATACCGATGCCGATGACACCGACTACCTTTCAAGTGATGAATTCAGTCCCGGCTACACCCAATGCAGCAGCCGCACCCATGACGCCGAATACCACCCAAGTGATGAATTCCGTCCCGGCGACACCACCTGGCAACTCTGCAGTGCCAGGGACGCCGAAGATCATTGCTCCAGCGACACCGGGGACGATGAAAGTCTTGGACTCGGTACCTTCAACCCCTACAGGCCAAGCGATGCCAATGACGCCGGGAGCTGCCGCGGTGATGCAGTCCGTACCTTCGACTCCCCTTCCTGGAGCCCAAGATGCTCCTGGCACGCCATTTGGGAAAACAGAACTGGTACCCTCCACCCCGGTCCAAAACACGATTCCAATGACTCCTTCAGGCATACCATCCACTCCTATGCAGATACCATCCACGCCACGGACCGTGACAGCCATTCCTTCCACGCCTACAGGAGCGCTTAGGGGACCGGCGCAGCCCTTTACTCCTGCAATGCCCCGAACCCAAACGGGGGCCAGCATGATCCCCCAGACTCCATACAGCAGCGGCAGAATGCCACAAACACCGGCAGGGGCAGGTGCTGCGCCGCAAACTCCAGGGCCAGGTGCACCTCAAACACCGTACAGC
>CAJNJA010024986.1:0-32361 GCA_905231915.1 Symbiodinium necroappetens | reverse complement strand
GTTTGCGATTTAGGGTTTAGGGTTTAAGGTTCAAGGTTTAAGATTTAGGTTTTAGGGTTTAGGGGTGCGGCTCAGGCTTTGTTGCGGCTTGGCTCTTTAGGCTTTGGGGCCGAGCCAAGCCGCGACAGAGGCTCCGCCATACCCAAGAAAAGCTGAAGCCGGTGTAGGTCGTGTCAAAAAACCGACATAGGTGTTGGGGGGGTGCAGGGTTTTGGGTTTGGGGTTTAGGGGTTTAGGGTTTCGGGGTGCGGGGTTTAGTTTAGGCTTTAAACTCCTAAACCGTGAACTTTCGAATCATTTGGACCTACATAAGCCCTGATCCATCAAAATGTCCCCCCGAACCCTCAGAAGCCATTGAAGGTCGTCTAAGGCCTCTAAACCAAAGACGTCGAAGACCACAAGAGGGATGAACTGCAACCGACCTGTAGAACTCAAAACCCAAGACTCTGAACCGCACAGCTTGCCCTAAACCCTAAACGCTGACGCGAGCACCTACACTCGGAAACCCTGTAAACTGCTACAGCTTCTAGGTCATGCCACCCAAAAACTCCAAACCCCAAACCCTCAAACCTGAACCCTCCACCTAAACCCAAACCAGTAAAGGCAAGGACCCTCAAACCAGCAGGCTATTGGTGCCACAGGTAAATCTCAGAGCGGCCGAAACCCCAAAACCCCCCAAACTCTGCAACTTTCCTCAAACGGTTTAGGGTTCAGGGGTTTAGGGTTTAGTGGTTTAGAGTTTAGTTAGGGGTTTAGGGTTTAGGGGTTTAGGGTTTAGGATTCATCACAGCGCCCAAACCCACTGGCATCCAACCCCTGACCCCAAATTTCGATCCGACAGTTCCACTCCTCCAAAGGTGCCTTTAAACGCGTTCCTTCTACATACACGGTTTTAGGATTTAGGGTTTATGGTTTTAGGATTTTGGGTTTGGGGTTTTGGGATTTTGCGTTTAGGGTTTAACCACCCCACAACCCAACCCCAAACCCCAAACCCCAGCCCCACAACCCAACACCTGAACCCTAAACCGTAAGCCTCTAACCCATATAAGCCCCATAAAACCAAGGCATCGCGTTCCTGGATTTCGGGCTCATGGACCGCGTGGCACCGGCAGTGATGCAAGGCCCGCGCTCTTACAGAGGTTAAAGGCCTTGTAAGCATTGTAACAATATCAGAGAGTGCTCGAGGTGTCAATGGTTCAACGCTCGTGTAGCAACGTTAATTTTGAGTACTGTAGTTGCTAGTTGCTAGTCTTCGTCAATATCCGAGAGTGCTAGAGGTGTCAATGGTTCAACGCTTGTGTAGCAACGTTTTTTTTGAGTACTGTAGTTGCTAGTTGCTAGTCTTCGTTCTGTAGGGGTGCCGTCAGTGTTTGGGGCTTTCGAGTATAAGGGTCCAGTTGCCTATATTGCGAGGTCACGCGAGCTCACCCCAAATTTCGCGAATGAACGACACCCGAAATACGAAAATAGCGGCGGCACTACGCGAGGAGGGGTTTGTTTACGTTTTTACTGGGTCCTTGTTGGCTACAATTTTACATTTTGCTATTTTTGTTAATAACAAAAACCCAAAAAGGATTAACAATTGTCATTTCAATATGGCTCCAACATGGCCCCAACAGGGAACCAGTTTAGGAAAGGTTTTGTGCTCTGCGGGAAAAGGGTTTCGGGCTCTCGGGGCTGCAGGTGCGGGTGTCGGGCTGGGCTTCCGGGGAGAAGGGGTTCCTACATTGGTACTTTAGGGTTTAGTGTTTGGGGTTTGTCTACTCTTGTCCCGAACCTAGGGCCCCAAAGCACCTACCCTTTTAAGGGCTCAAACAAGGAAATCGTAACGGGGAGCCCCAAAAGGGCAGTTTCTTTGAGGTCCAGGAAGCCCTTCTGGAGTCGAGATGGATAGTGAAGGGGTTGAGGCTGAGTTTAGGGTTTAGGGTTTAGGGTTTGCGCATCCGAATAGGATGGGCCCTATCGACCGAGCGAAATGCCCACTGCCCTTAAATAGACAACAGCACAGCTTATGGTATTTTTTTTACAAGTTTAGAGATGGCGTATAATACGCTTGTAGAGCCCTTGTATCACATGGATCCGTAGGATACTTACTGCTGCAGCAGAGAACCCCTAAACCCTGAGCCCTAAACCCTATAGGCCTGAAGCCCTACAAACTCTCCCGCTTGGCTGCTTCCTGCTGCCTGCGCAGCGGTTGGAGTGGGCGCTGTAGCTGCCGTGGCCAAAGCTGTGGAGGTCTGCACGAGTGGCGAAAACCGCAACGAGGATCGCGAGTCCAGCACCGTTCTGGGCACCGGCGCTTTTGGACAGGTGACGCTGCACAAGGAAGGTGAGCAGGCATGGGCATTGAAGAAGATGTCACATGCGGTTCTGAGGCACAGGAAACTGGAATCCGCTTTGGAGGTCGAGCGGCAGGCCTGGCAAATGACTCAGGAGTGTCCTTTCGTTGTCCATGTAGAGGCCGGTGACGAAACGATCTTGGTGTTTGAGGTTTGTCAGGATTTGGTTGACGTGTATACGCAAGCTGCCCTGTGGGGCAAAGCTCAGATGCAGCAGCATGTGGCTGCCGTGGTGGAGGCGCTCCCTTAAGTCCTGAGCCTTATAAACCCTAAACCCTGATCCCTAAACCTTACTTGCCCTAAGCTCGAAACGCTAGACCATAAACCCTGAACGGCTGGCAAAAGTGTTTGGCGAGACCAGCTAGCGAGGGAGAGGGGGGGTAGCTGCCGAGCAGTTTAACGTCTTGGGCCTTGGGTTTGGGGTTTAGGGTGTTCTGGTTTAGGGTTTGGGGCTCGGGGTTTGCCACATGAATTCCAAGTCGTGCATTTTGCCGAGCACGTGCTAGGCCCTCTATAAGACCTAGATTGCTCTGGTTTTGCATCCATTGACCCCTGATCCAAGGCTTGTTTCGGCACCAAACCCCATGCCCTAAACGCAAACACAGCATGTTGCAAAGTTGCTGAATCACGCACACAGATAGATCAAAGCATGTTGACAGGCCCGAAAGACCAGCCAAAGACACTGTCAGACACAGAAGGCCCATGACCTTTTGACCTAAGGAATACACCTTAAGCTATAGAGAGCTTACTAAGGGGTAGTCCTTAGCTGGGGAGTGTTGGACTCTCCTGGGACACATTGCATGCAGAATGAACAAGTCTCAGACCTTGGCCCATCCCCGCAAGCCGTGAATATAGTCACCTGGGGATTGCATAGTAAAGGTCTGAATAGTCAGTAAAGTATGTAGTTATTTCGCGTATAGTACAAGCCCTAAACCCAAAAACCTTGTATCAAAGCACAATATACCCCAGAACCCGCATCCTGAGCATGAAGACCCCCTGTACCCAATCATACTCAGGACTCCTGCATGGTTTAAGGTTACTATCTAATTATAACGAACTAGCCAACCAACGACCGGACCAACGGACCAACTATCCAGATCCTAAACGCTAAAGCCCTGAACCCTAAACCCAAGACCCTAAATCCTAAACCCCTAAACACCCTGAACCCTAAACCCAAGACCCTAAGCCCTAAAACCCTAAACCCTAGTAGACACCTTAAATGAACCCCTCACAGGATCCCTCAGCCGCTTTCCCGGAAGTCCAGGCTTCGCCGAGGGGATGAAGGCCATCGTGGCCAGGGAGTGGCAGGAGGTGGCTCTGAGGATGCAGGAGCTCTGGGAGTGCAGGGCTTCTAAGGATTTTAGGGTTTCAAAGTCTTAGGGCCTTTAGGGTTTAGTGTTTAAGGTTTAGGGTTTAGGGTTTTAGGGTTTAGGGTTTAAGAGGATGCGGGAGCTCTGGAAGTGCAGGGCCTCTCAGTAAGGATTTAGGGTTCAATTCGGGTTTGGGGTTTCAAACTTAGGGTTTACGTTTAATTATAATTAAGGTTCAGCAGGGACTCTGGGGAGTTAGGGTTTCTGAGTTCGGGGGTTTGGGGCTTTTAGGGGGTTTAGGGGGTTTAGGGGATTTAGGGTATGAGGGTTTAGGGCTTAGGGTTTAGGGTCTAGGGCTTAGGGGGTTTAGGGTTTAGGGTTTAAGGTTTTGGGTTTAGGGTTTAATAAGTAAGGGGTTCCATGGGTTTAAGGTTTAGGGTTCCCTTAAGGGGAATCCATCTTTTTTTTTTTGAATGAAGGGATCTGCATGCAGGGTTTACGGGTTTAGGGCTTGGCTTGGGGCCAGTTTTTGGGTTTAAGGGTTTAGGGTCGGGTTTAGTAAACCCGTGCACCGGGCCTAACTGTGGATCCGCAAGCCTACTGTTTTGAGGGTTCGACCCTTCAGTTCAGAGGCCGAGTTCTCTACATTAGGGTCCCTTTTAGGGTCCTTTTTCTTTATAAGGGTGCCGTACTATATTGGGGACCTAAAAAGGGACCCTGATTTAGAAAACTACCCATGTGTTGTAGGGCGTGAGTTTCCAAGTACACCCTAAACCTTGAACCAAACTCTGAACCCTGAGCCAAAACACACTGTACCAACACTGCATTCTAGCCTTTTCTTTGCAGGGCTCGTTGGTGCATGTTCATGTTGTTGCTTTGGATTGTGGTTTCTTTTTTAGTGGCGTCTGAATGCTTAAAATTGTTCATTCTATTCCATTCTGCTTTCATGAGGAGTAGAATCCTTTCTGTGTGCTATTCTATGTGAACTACAGGTCGCACGAAGGAGCTAACTATGTTTGAGGGTCGATGTAGGCTTTGCGTAGGGGGGTAAGGAAAGGGGCGAAGGATCCTAAACCATAAGCTGAAACCTAAACCCTGAAGCTACACCCTCACAGCGGGGCTTTGCGGGCTTAGCAGGGATCGGGGCTGAGTCGGCTTATCAGCATGAAGGCATCAGCATTGAAGGCATTTAAGCTGCTTTGAGTTTCCGAGCTTGAAAGTCCTTATAAACCTAAGGTCAACGCGAATGCGAGGAGATATTTCTACACCCTAACAACATCTCAATATCATAACCCCGATAACCTAAACTCTACAAGCCCGCCCTCAACCTTAAACCCTCATTATAGATCCCTTACAGAGCCCTTTTGGATTGAGAACAAAGGTCATCGAACTCCTTCACTACATAAAGCAGCGGTTCACAAAATGCCCCAGGACGGTCCCTTCTGTATGGGTTCCCTTAACAGGAGCCCTAAACCCTAAACCCTCCTCAGCCCTGAATCCCACATCTGTAGGGAAGTGAAGGCTTCAATTAGGGCTTTCAGGTTTGGGGCTTATAGGATCTAGGGTTCTTTTAAGGGAATCCGTAAAGGTTCTGTATGGGATCTATGATGAGGGCTTAGGGGGTTTGGGTTTAGGGTTTAGGGTTTCTGCGCACAGGACATCAACTGGACCACCATTCCGGTCAAGCGCAACCTGAGGTAGCTCTACTGGCCTCAACACTTTTGGTGCTCTCTGGGTATGGCAATGAGGAGCGGGGTGGATCCTAAACCCCTAGCCTCCCCGCCTCAGGCCTAGAAAAGCCTGAGCTGCTTGGCCTGGTTTACATCTTATTTCTAGGACATTTTCAGGTGGTTAGTTACCGTTATGGGAGCCTTATAGAAGGTCTATATACCTGAAAGAAGCGTTATAGAAGCCCTATATACCCTAAACTCCCCACCAGTAGTTTCCTTTAATTATTGGGTTTAGCATTTAGGGCTTTTAGAGGTTTAGGGTTTAGGGCCTAGGACCGTCCTATACCCGCACTTCTTACCGTTTGGAAAGACGGGTGTTGGGTTTAATTATGGCCCTAAACCCTAATTCCTAAACCTTAAACGTTTATTTCAAGGGTCACGCGACTTGACAGCTTTAAGGGGTTCCTGAGAAGTGTCTCGAGGGGATCTTTAGGTGCTTGGGGCATAAAAGATCAGGGGACTTAGTAAACCCAAAATGAACCCCGATTGAGGTATAATCTCACTTACTACGGCCCCTAATCCCAGAGTCCCCTAACCCCTAAAGTCTCGCAGAACCCGTATACTACCCTTATAAGAATCCTATGAGCGTCCTTGAAAGCCTTGCTTACGAAGCCGCAGATTTTAAACTTGTTGGAGTCTAGGGTCTACCTGTGGATCATACAGCCTACTACAGGCGTAGGGTTTGGGGTTTACGTTTACGGCTTAGGGTGATCCTCAACCCTAGACCTCACCGAGAATTTCGCATTCCAGCACTAGCAGACTGCAAACTATCACCAGCAGAGATTCACGCCGGGGCAATGCTGCCAGGGGTTTAGGGTTTAGAGTTTAGGATTTCGGTTTAGGGTTTAGGGTTAGGGTTTAGGTTTTAGGATTTCGGTTTAGGGTTTAGGGTTTAGGGTGCGTGCCAAAGAAAGGGAACGGGGACATTCCCGTTCGATCCCTGAACGTTGCTCAAAGAAGGCATTATCGGATTCATGGCTTCTGTTTATTTTTATTTTGGCCCCACCCCAAACCCGAAACCCTCATCCCCCAACCCTGATCCCGAAAGGACGCCTTAACCCTAAGTCCATGTACCCAAATAGTATATACTTTGGCCTGAAAGTGCAGTAGTCCTGATAGAGGTACTTTGGGGCCAAAGTATATACTATTTGGGTACCTGGACCCTTAAACCCTAAACCCTTATGATAACCTTATAGAACCTTTAAAGGAACCCTCAAAGGAGCCCTTGCACTATCTGGGTACATGGACCTTAAGGCTTTTAAAGGAGCCCTCTGAGAGGCCTGGCTTGGCTCGGCCGGTCTTCGTCGACTGCGACTTCCAGGAGCATCTGGTCGAGGGGCTTTGGAGGTTTAGGGGTTTAGGGTTTAGGGGTTTAGGGGTTTAGGGGTTTGGGGGTTTGGGGTTAGGGTTTGGGGGTCTAGGGTTTAGGGTTTAGGCTTTGGAGACTTGGGTCTGTGGGCCTTTGAAAGGAACCACCAAAAGAATCCCGTAAAGGAGCCCCAAGCCCTAGACCCTAAATGCCCCTTCAGAAAACCCCTTAGAAGAATTCCTTAAAGGAACCGGAAAGCCCACTTTAGAGGAGCCCTGAAAGGACCTTAGACGGATCCCGTGAAGGAGCCCCAAATCCCTTATAGATCCCTTGTTAAAGGAGGCCTAAGCCCTTATAGATCCCTTTGAAGGAGCCCTTGAAGGAACCCTAAATTAAGCCCCTCTAACGGACCCCTTAAAGGAGCCCAAAAGGATCCCCTAAATGCTTATAGGGTTTAGGGCTGGAGAGTTTAGGGTTTGGGCATTTTGGGTTTAGGGTTTAGGGTTTGGGAATTTAGGGCGTACCGAGACCCTAAACAACCTGCCTTCAAGCCTTCTGAAGCGCTTCAGAGCTTAGGGTTGGGCCTAGGGTTTAGGGCTTAGGGTTTAGGGCTTAGGGTTCACCTGAGAATCCACAAACCTACCCTTAAAACGGTTCGACCCATTAATGAAGGGGTCATGCCCTACTATTTCGTAGGGCTTGGGGTCACAAGCAGGGTTTAGGGCCTCAGAGTTTAGGGTTGGGCTTAGGGCCTGGGTTTAGGGTGTAGAGGTTAGGTCTTAGGATTTAAGGCTCCCTAAACCCTAAACCCTAAACCCTAAACCCATTTAAGGTTTACTTGGAGGTTCATGGAACCAAGGTCCCCTGTACGTATTTATGACTGCCTCGAACCCCAGTCGCACCCCAGGTAAGGTACTTATAAGTGTACTTACTAAGTCCCATAAGCCACCAAGTAGGGTTTAGGGATGTGTTGGGTTTAGAGCTTTGGCATTGAGCTTTAGGCTATACGCCGTGGTTCAAACAAACCCCAAACTTTCCATTTTTGGGGCTCTTCTAAGGTAGTCTTGCTCTGAAAGTTTGTACCTGTTACCCGGGAAGCAAGGATGAGGGATCTATTCAGGGTTTCTTTAAAGTATCCATCATGGGCTCTACAAGGGATCTATGGGGTTCTGGGGTTTGAGGTTGACGACCTTTGGGTTTAGAGGTTTGGGATCTGGGCCTACATATTTACAATTTAGCACAATTTAACACGAACTTATAATAAATTACTCTGAACCGCTCAGCCCTGAAATGTAAATCTCTATACCCTAGCAACTACAACATGTTGGTGCACCCAGAATCCGAGAACCCTTTCAACCGTAAGCTCTATACGCTAAAGCCTACACCGAAAACCCAAAAGCCTAAATTCCCCAAGCCCTAAATACCCCGAAGCCTACACCTTACGCTGAACCAAAGTGCTTCAGAGGAGTTCGCAGATGCCTTGGCGAAGGAGTTCGAAGAGGACTCCCCCAACACTGAAACACTGGTGATTCTTTACGGTTACCGAGACCTTCCAAATACCTTTGTTCAAGGAAGATACCTTAAATTATAGTAGCATAACGAAATATGACTTACGGACTAGGTTCTTTTAAGTAAAGGATTTTGGAAGGTTTCGGTAGGTTTCGTTGGAAGGGGTTTGGGGTTTCGGGTTCAGGATTGCTAGGTTTTGGGATTCTTCAGGTTGAGGGTTTAGGGAAAGGATTTAGGGTTTAGGGTTTCGGGTTGAGGGTTCCCTAAACCCCAAACCCTAAACCCTAAACCCTAAACTCTCAACCACGAATCTTAAACCCTAGTAAGGAGTAAGGGCGTTTTGCAGTTGGCTGTTCTGCGCAGTTCGGAGGCCCATATACTGACCAGTTTCTTTGGATCCATAGACATCTGTGCTAGGCGAAAGCATGAGCTCTATAAGGACATGCACAAGGTGAAAATTAGAGACCTGAAGGGAGCCCTGAAAGGAACACCAAACCCTAACCTCTACAAAAAGCCCTGAAAGCAGCCACGAAAGCAACGCCTCAACACCTCAAAGGAAGTGTGAGGGTACGTTCGCCCTTCCGAACTGCCCCTAAACCCTAAACCCTAAACTGTAACCCCTTAACCCTAATCCGTAAACCTTGAGGGTTTAGGGTTTCAGGGGTCTTAGGGTTTAAGGGTTTAGGGTGGAGGATTTAGGGTTTAGGGGCACTTGAAAGTTTAGAGTCGCATCCAGGCAGCCCTAAACTCCCACACTCTCAGAGCTCTAGGCCCCAAACCTTATACCTTTCTTTCACATAGGTAGTCAAAGGTTCATGGGCTTCGCAAGGCGTAAAAGTTTCGCCCCCCTAAACCCCTGAACCCTACACCCTAAATGACTGCTTTGCCAAGACTCCGCGAGTTTTTTTGGGAGGGGCCGGCTAGGGTTTGGGATTCAAGTTTTAGGGTTTAGGGTGTAGGGTTTGTGAGGCGAGCCGCTGTGCAGAGCATGTTACTAACGACACCGACGATGGCGGCGGCGGTGGCCGCGACGACTGTGATGCAAACATTGCTTACTTCTGAGTCGGAGCATGACATGCAAATCCGCACCGTTTGGCTTCAGATGTTCATGAAAGTTGTTGTTTGTTAATCCTGGGTAGCGTGCCGTTGATGCTTTTTCTTTCAATGGTGTCAAGAATCGTGACTTCTGTTGGCCGCAACGAACTAGACGCAACATAAGAAAACTGTAAAGGCCAAAGGCTTCATGTTCTTTTACCCCCCCAATGGCAGTTTCTGTGGAAGTGGGACTGCTAAGTGGCAAAAGAGCTTTCGTCAACACAAGCTTGGACGAAGAGGTCGGAACGCTCAAGCTTCTCGCAGAGGCCGCGCTTGGGGTCCGAAGCGGCCGACTGATGGATTCATATGGACGTGTTCTGGATACATGTACGTCGATCAAGACATCTGGTGTGCGGAATGGTGATTCGTTGACTCTCCACATCTCTAGAGTTCAAGTATGTGGAACTCAAGGAGTTTTTGCCGCAATTCTTGGAGGCGGGACGGTGGTCACCTGGGGTCACACTGCCTTTGGCGGTGACAGTAGTGCGGTGCAGGATCAGCTGAAGGATGTGCAGCAGATCCAAGCCACTCGCTGTGCTTTTGCTTCCATTCTTGGTGATGGATCCGTCGTGACCTGGGGTCATGCTCGCTTTGGTGGTGACAGTCGATCTGTGCAGGATCAGCTGAAGAATGTGCAGCAGATCCAAGCCAATGAGTATGCTTTTGCTGCTATTGTTGGTGACGGGTCGGTCGTGACCTGGGGTGATTCAGAATTTGGTGGTGACAGTAGTGCTGTGCGGGATCAGCTGAAGAATGTGCAGCAGATCCAAGCCACTGAATATGCTTTTGCTGCCATTCTTGGCGATGGCTCTGTCGTGACCTGGGGTGATGCTGCTCATGGTGGTGACAGTAGTGCTGTACGGGATCAGCTGATCCATGTTCAGCAGATCCAAGCCACCGAACGCGCCTTTGCAGCTATTCTTGGCGACGGATCAGTTGTCACTTGGGGGGATGCTGATTGCGCTGGCGACAGCAATGCTGTGCAGGATCAGCTGAAGAATGTAAAAAAGATACAAGCAACACACGGGGCTTTTGCCGCCGTTATTTCCGACGGATCTGTCGTGACCTGGGGTCATGCTGGCTTTGGTGGTGACAGCGGCGCTGTGCAGGATCAGCTGACGAATGTGCAGCAGATCCAAGCCACTAAAAACGCTTTTGCTGCCATTCTTGGCGACGGGTCGGTCGTCACTTGGGGGGATGCTGAAGATGGCGGTGACTGTGGTACTCAGCAGTGTCTGCTGAAGACTGTGTCGCATATCCAAGCCACTGATGGCGCCTTTGCTGCAATCCTTGGCGATGAGTCGGTTGTGACCTGGGGTCGTGTTGATCGCGGTGGTGACAGTAGCGCTGTGCAGCACCGGCTCAAGAACGTGCAGCAGATCCAAGCCGCTTATTGCGCTTTTGCTGCCATTCTCGGTGATGGATCGGTCGTGACCTGGGGTCATGCTGATTACGGTGGTGACAGTAGTGCTCTGCAGGATCAGCTGAAGAATGTTCAGCAGATCCAAGCCAACGCAGTCGCTTTCGCTGCTATTCTTGAAGATGGCTCTGTCGTGACCTGGGGTCAAGCTGCCTCGGCCGGTGACAGTAGTGCTGTGCAGGACCAGCTCAGGAATGTGCAGATTCAACCGCAAGCCTAGGCCTTTTCTCTGTGCGTCTGGACTTTGTGAAGTTTCTGCCATGATCTGGCCTTCTCGGTGCAATATGTGGCGGTGACAGGGTTGCGCTGCAGTACCGGAAGCAGAATGTGGCACGAGATATGCACCAACATCTGAACATTGCCGCAATACAAGCCTAGCACGAGGGGCTGGGAAGCAGAGGAAGGCGAGGGGGAAGAGGAAGGAGGATAAGAACAAGAACGAGGATGATGATGAGGATAACGGCAAAGACAAATAGCAGAGAGCCCCTAACTAAAGAGCCCCTTAAAGGAGCCCAGCGTGGTCCCAATCAAGACTAGACAGATCTAACATTCTTTTAAATAGAGCTTAAATTTAAGATGTTTCGATTACCCTAAAAGCTAAACCCCTTAAACTCCGTAAACCCAAACCCCCCCTCAAACAAAAAACAAACCCTAGACCCTTCAAGAAAAGCGATCCTACAGAAGAAGCTGGCTGAAGCGCCTTTCCCACCTTGAATCCCAGAGACTCCAATATCCCTTAATTAAGGAATATACCTTAAATTCTAGTAGGATCCTTAATATGATTTACGGTATATTCCTCAATTAAGGGCTATTGGAGTCTCTGGGATCGCCTTGATAGAACGACCCTGTTCAAATCTCTTCTGCTGCAACCCTGGCCCCAAGCCCATATCAAGCCCAACAGCACTCCATAGAACCCTTCTAAAGCCCTGTAGAATGACCACCTTCTCCAAATCCTCAAGAAGCCCATCGAACACCCAAAACTCTAATCCCTACAACCCCGAAGCCATCAACACTTAAAGCCCCAACGAAAACCGGGTTTTCACGTTCAGAGCGACTCTCCCTAGAGGCAAAACGCAGACCCTAAAAATCTTTATCAGGGTTTATAATAAGAACCTGCATAAAGGTAGGTTGGGGTAGGTTAAGGCATACCCTATCTGTGACCCCAAACCCTGCCAAAATAGTAGGTTACGACCCCTGAATTAGAGGGCAGAAGCCTTGAAACGATAGGTTTCTGGATCTTTAGGTAAGCCCCTAAACCCCAAAATCCTCAACCCTATAGATCCCTCATAGCAGCCCTCAACTAAAGGAAGCCTTAAAACGGTAGGTTTCTGGATCCCACTTAACCCTTAAACCTAAACCCTAAACCCTAAACTTTGCCCTAAAACCCTAAACCCTAAACCCTAAACTTTGCCCTAAACCCTAAACTTTGCCCTAAGCCCTAAACTTTGCCCTAAACCCTAAACCCAGTAGAGCCCCAGAGGACTCGGAGGCTCAGGCAAAACTTGGCGCGACGGTGGCTGCGATTCGACGTCTTTCTGTCGGGGCCTCGGCCTCTAGGATCCCCATTTAAGGGATGCGTTTAAGGTTCCTTGTAGGGCTCCTTTAAAGGGATCTATAAGGGATTGAGGGCTCCTTACGTTCTGTAAGGTGTTTTTAGGGATCCTTTAAGGGATTCCTTCTAAGGTTCCTTGGAGGGCTCCTTTAAAGGGATCTACAAGGGCTTAGGCTTCCTTTTAAAGGGGGATCAAGAAGGGATTTAGGGATCCTTTAAGGGATCCTTTTAAGGTTCCTTTCAGGGCTCCTTTAAAGGGATCTATAAGGGGGCTCCTTTACAGGATTTGTTTAAGGGTTCCTTTCAGGGCTCCTCTTTCAAAGTGGGCTTTTGGGTTCCTTCAAGGGTTCCTTCCAAGGGGTCCTTGGAGGGGCTTTTAGGGTCTAGGGTTTGGGGGGGGGGGGTTAGAGGCTTTTTTGGGATGTACTGTAGGTTTTGTTGGGCGTTTCAGGGTTTTAAGGTTTAGGGTTCTAGGGGTTAGGGTCTTATGGGGTTTGGGATTTTGGACTTGGCGGTTTAGGGCTTCGGGCGTTAGGGCTTAAGGGTGGGATTTAGGGTTTGGGGTTTGTGGTTTTGGGGTTTGGGATTCTAGTAGTGTGAAGGGTTTGGGGTTTGTGCGGTTTTTGGGGTTTAGGATACAGGGTTAATTTTGTTTCGGGTTTAGGGGTTTAGGATTTGGGGACGTGGAGTTCAAGGGTCTAGGCTTTAGGGGTTTGGGGTTTAGGGTCTGCAAGCAGTGTGCCTATGTGTACACTCTATTACTTCTAGCCTTGAATGAACCCCCAATGACATAGTCTTTACGATTAAAGCTAGCTTGAGGAGTTTCGCTGTGCCGGACACAGCCGTGCACACAGAGAAGGCCAAATCGATCACGATGTTGCTGAATTCGGGTGGCTTCTATGTCATAAACAAGCATCCGGACTACAATGTCTCTGCGGCTGCATACAGCATGGACGATGTGCTCGTGCTATCCTAGGCTGAAGCCTGGCTTGACAAAGCTTAGGTAGATCAAAAGAAAGGCAGCTCAGTCACCTGGAAGCCCTAAACCCTAAGCCCTAAGCCCTAAACCCTAAACCCCCTAAGAAGAAGAACCTGAAGAAACAAATCCTTGCTGCCCTGCAACTTCGATGCAAAAACGAGAGAGCTACGGTTCGCGATACAAATTTTCCTACTTAGGGGTTTAGGTGTTTAGGGGTTTACGGGCTTAGGGATTTAGGGTTTAGGGTTTTAGGGTTTAGGGTTTAGGGTTCGGTTGATGATATAAATCCTGCATTACCTATACAGTAAGGAATATCCCAAAATTCCCATAGTTTAGGGTCCTTAACCCTTAGCATCAAAAGGGTCTTCGGGCCCACAAGCCTTAACATGTAAGTCCTTGGAGGGTAAGGGTAAGGTAACCCAGAGGGTCCACATACACCACTAATATGGAATTAGGCTCCAAAAGACCATCCTCAGTATGGTTTTGGGGACCTAATTCCATAATAGTAGTTTTTATGGACCCTTAGGGTAATGCATTTTTGTTATCATCAACCGTGGCTCAGGCCCAAGCCTTCTAAGCCGAGGTGGCAGCTGTGCAAAGTCATGGCTGGCTACCGGGTCCTCGCTACACATACATACACATATATATATATATATAGAGGGAGAGAGAGAGAGAGAGAGAGAGAGAGAGAGAAAGTGAAAACTAGGGTCTCTATATATTTTATCTCTAGTATATATTAGGAAGCAGTATCTCCAGTGTAGGCGCCCCTCGGGCAGCACTCTAAAACCGAATTCCTCTTCTGAAGCAACCACTCCCTGGTTCGAACATGGCTTCTAGTTCGTTCGGGTTTAGGGTTTAGGTTTTAGGGTATGGTTTGAAACCTTATAAGGCACTTTTATGTGAGCGGCTTAAACCCTTAACCCTAAAAGCCCTAAAACCCTAAAATCCTAAAGCCCTAAAGCCCTAAAAACCCTAAAGCCCTATAAGCCCTAATTATGGGGCCGGCGCAGAGACTCCCCAGAGAAGCAGCGGAGTTTCCCAAGCCCTACAAGCCCAAAGCACTTCCTGTGCCCGAAAACGGTGGGTTTACTTGGGAATCCCAAAACCCGCCGTTTTAGAGGTTCTACACTCCACTGAAGGGGTCATAGCCTACTATTTTGCAGGGGGTGGGGTCGCAGGCAGGGTTTGTGGATGGATTTATGAAGCACTTGCACCGCACCCCGCACAATCCCACCCAGGGCCCCAAAGGACTCGCCCGGATCGCGGGTGTAGACTGCCCAGCTAAGGGTTGATCACCTTGAGGGTAGTTTTCTAAATTAGGGTCCCCTTTAGAGTCCTTTTTACAAGGGTGCCGTACTATATTGGGGACCCAAAAATGGGACCCTAATGTAGAGAACTACCCTTGAGATATTAATGCCCAAAACTCAAAATACCAATCTGGAAACGCTTCTGCACGCAAAGCACAACCCTAAACGCCAACCCCACAACCCGAAATCCCCAAATCCCCCAAAAACCCTAAACCCTAAACCCTAAACCCTAAACCCCCCCAAAGCACTGCAGCCCGAAGAGGACCGGTACCTGATGCTCACGCCGCCCTATGTAGCGCCCCAGCTGCACTGAGGGACTCTGGGATGGTTTTGCTTCAAGAGTGCTGGGGCTTGGGGTGTAAGGTTCAGGGTTTAGGATTCAGGGTTTAGGGTTTAGGATTCAGGGTTGAGGGTTAAGGAGTTAGGGTTTAGGGTTCATGGGTTTAGAGTTTCGGGTTTAAGTTTGAGGGCTTAGGGTTTCAGGCTTCAGGTACTGGGTTTAGTACTGCAAGGACTTAAGAGTGCCTTGCGAAGATCCGGTTGCTTGACGTCACGGGCTTTCGAAACCCTATAAGCACGCGTGTACCTGTGGATCCAAAAACCTTTTAGGGTTTAGGTTTAGGGTTTAGGGCTATTGCTGTGGGGATTAGACCGTCTATGTTAGGGGCGTCATAACCTACTATTTTGCAGGATGTGGGGATACAGGTAAACCCTAAACCTTAAACCCTAAACCCCTAAAGTAAAATATCCCTCTGCTTCGCGGCTTGGGCTCCCGTTTTGCCACCCGAACTCTCGTAGAATTTACACGCGCCTGGGATTTTAGGGCTCAAAAGGGCTCTGGGGTCTGGTTTTAGGATTTATGGTTTATGTTCATGGAGCTGAGTGCTGGTTGACGACGCAACACGTCGGATGTCAAGCAAAACCCTTAAAGTGGGACCCTATTATAGAATCCTATTGGACCCTTGCAAGGGGAGCTTACTACTAGAACCCTCTAGTACACTTAACGTCGAGCCTAGTACACAATCCTGCAGCAGACGCATAGGGGACCTTACTTAGTATTACAGAACCCTGTAGTACCCTTAAGGGTACTTTTGGGTCCTGTAATATTACTGGGGTCCCCTTCAGGGGTACTATAGGGTTCTATAGTAGGCTCCCCTTTAAGGGGAGCCTGCAGTACCCTTAAACGGGACTCTAGAACCCTGTAATACCCTTCAAGGGTTGCCTATTACAGAGCCCTACAGTACCCTAAAAGGCCTAGTACAAAAGAGCCCTATAAAGTACCCGCAAAAAACGGGAGCCTAGTATAGAACCCTGTAGTACCCTGGAAGGGCTAACTAAACCCTAAGCCCTAAATCCTCAACCCTAAACCCTAAACCCTCAACAAACCCTAAACCTTCAACCCTAAACCCTAAACCCTTAAAGGGCTACCCTAAACCCTGAACCCTAAACCCTACACCCTAAAACCCTTAAAGCGCTACCCGAAACAGTCTCAGGTGCTCATCACTCGCACCTTCGTCACTTTGGAAGGTCTCGTGGATCGCGTCGTCGCCCCAGTGACGGACCAGAGGTCCTGGGGTCTGCCGGTTAAGGGTTTAGGGTTTTAGATGTTTCTTTTAAGGGTTTAGGGGTTCAGGTCTTAGGGTGTAGGTCTTAGGGTTTAGAGTTTAGGCCTTAGGTCTAGGGTTTAGGGTTTAGCAGCTAGGCTTTAGGTCTTAGGGTTTAGGGTTTTAGATTTTAATATTTCGGGTTTAGGGGTTCCCTTAAAGGGAACCCTATGATAAAACCCCATGGTAGCCTTAAAAGGGAACAGTATTACAGAACCCCATCCTACCCTGAAGGGGCCCTCTAAGCGTGACAGGGGGGGATCTACGGTTTGGCTTTAGGATGTCAAGGTCTTAGCTCTTCTAAAGCCTTTAAGGGTTTAGGGATTAAGGTTTAGGGTTTAGGGAAACTACAGGTGGGGAGTTTAGGGCTTCTATAAGGCTTCTATATGGTATATAGACCTTCTATAAGGCTCCTATAGCGGTAACTACCCACCTGAAAATGTCCTAGACTTAAGGGTGCCTCTGCGGTTGAGGCTGTGCAGGGCTTAGGGTTCAGGATTCAGGGTTTTGGGTTTAGGGTTTACTTAGGGTTTAGGGCTTAGGGTTTAGGGTTCAGGGTTTGGGGTGCCGAAAGGGGAGTAGGAGAATGGATCCCTATAAAATAATCGCCCCTATAAATCCCTGATAGTCTCTCTATCTTCCTTCCTCCGCTCTCCCTTAGCTACCAGCGGTTTCAGGGTGCCACAGGGATTTAGGGTTTGGGGTTTACGGTTAGGGCTCACGGGTGCTGTAGGGTTGAAGACATAGGGTTTAGGGTAGGCCGTAGGGTTTAGGATGTTAGGGTGTTGGGGTTTAGGGCTTACCCATAGGCCCCTAAGTAGTTCCTGTTTGTGGTTTATATTTTAGAATCCTATAAGGTAATCCCAAAGAGGAACTACCTAGGGGCCTAAGGGTAGGGCACTTAGGGGTTTTATTAGGGCTTAGGAAGCTATGGTTTAGGGTTTAGGGTTTAGTGTGTTACTGTATATAGGTTTATGAGGGGTTTGCGGTTTTACAACGGGTCTCTGTGGTTGTCTTATAATGCTTTATTTCAAGCTCCACGTACATTAATCGTGCCGTGCTTGTGTTATCGTGTGATAAAGTCTTGAAGCTTCTAGGGTTTGGAATCTGTGTGTCCTAGCGAACGAATACTTCTGCTCGCCGTGAGCACATCTGTGCAGAAAGCTCCGCTCGCGATTCCTGGGTGCAGCCGCGAGCTTTTTGCAGCTCAGTTGCGGAAGACTGGTTGCAATGCGTCGCAAAGAGAGCTGCTTGGGCCATGCGATACTTGGCAGAGTACCCTAAACCCCAAGACCGAGGCTCCCTAGACTCTGCTCCGAAAGGCTGCAGCTACTGTCCAGCGACCCTTACACCCTGAAACCCTAAACCCTAACCCCTCATACCCTAAACCCTAACCCCTCATACCCTAAACCCTAAACCCTAACCCCTCATACCCTAAACCCTAACCCCTAAACCCTAAACCCTAAACCCTAACCCCTCATACCCGAAACCCTGAACTTCCTCTGGGCAAGTAGAGCACCGCTCAGCAGGGGAGTGAGGGGCTTCTGGAATCCCGAACCTGCTCCTGATGAGGAGACTCGGAGAGGGTCTTGCATGACCAGGTGCGGTTTAGGGTTTAGAGAATTTGAGGGTTTAGGGTTCAAGGTTCAGGGTCTAGGGTTTAGGGTTCAGGGTTTAGGGTTTAGGGTGTAGGGTTTAGGATATTTAGGGTTTTATCTCATATCTAGGGTTTAGGGTTTAGGGGTCAGGGTGCCGGGTTTAGGGGCTTGGGGTCGGGGTTTGGCCTGGGCTGTGGGTCTGCACTTCCCTAAACCCTAAACCCTAAACCCTTCAGGCTCCGGAGCTCATTTCAGCCCGAAGTCTCGAAGAACGTGAGCCTGGGAGCCATACGCTGCCTAAACTGGGCCTGCACCCGAACTACTCTAAACCCAAACCCTCAACCCCGAACCCTAAACCCGAAACCGTTCTAGTACCCTTTTGCCCTTTTTCTTTTTGGGTTCCCTTCTTAAAACGGAATAGTAGGGAAAAGGGTACCCTCATTGTTACGGAGCTACCGGGGAAAGAGAAACTCGGGAAATCGCTCAGGTTGATCCCGACTACAACATCTACACCATGGCCAGGATCTGAGATGTGGGCTGTTCAGGGTTTAGGGATTTGGGTTTGGGGACAATTTTTCAGGGATTGGTGTGTAGGCTTTATAGGGTTCAGAGTTTAGGGGTTTAGGGATTTGGGTGTCGGGTTTAGGACTAGGCACTAGGATTGACTAAGGATTCGGATTACGGGGTTAAGATTCGGGATTGGTGTCCCCATCCATAGATTTTTTTGCAGTGTAAGGGGCAAGTGGGTAGGTTTGAAGGTTCAAAGGTGGTTACGGGCTGGTGGCTAGGAAGCGTCTCCAAAACACTTCGCCAGGTGATCTCGGATTAGGTTGTGAAAGATCGACTCGGGTTTCACGTGGGTCAATGTAGGTCTTCTCGGTGATTCGAGCTGGTGTGAAGAATCTATGATGCGGCTTTGGTCTGTGCGTTTGGAGTCTAGTTAGATCTTCCAGTTTGCATGTCTTCTTTTGTCGTTGCCAGTCAGATGTTTTTGAGCACCTCACGCGAATCCGCGCACCCTCAACTCCAAAAACAATCCCAAAACCCTAGACCCTAAACCCTAGACCCTAAACTCCATGCCCTTACCATAAGCCCTGAGCTAAGTTAACCCTGAGCCTTAAATCTGCAGGGTTGAAGGTGGCATTCCCAGACCTTCCAATTAAGGAATGTAATAACAATAATAATAATAATAGTAATATTATTATTATTATATTATTATTATTAATTATGATAATAATAGCAATAATAAATAATAATAGCAGTAATAAATAATAATACTAATACTAATACTAATACTAATACTAATACTAATACTAATACTAATACTAATACTAATACTAATACTAATACTAATACTAATACTAATACTAATACTAATACTAATAATATTAATAACAATAATATTAATATAGGGGCCTAAATCATTACCAATACTACTTTGGGGGCTCCTTATTTACAACTATAGTAGAATATAACCCCCCCCCGAAACTATTGAAATTTAATCAGAATAGGGTTTGGGGGGTATATTCTACTATATTGGTAATAAGGAACCCCGAAGCCTTACTAGTTACCTAATAAGGAACCCCCAAATAGTGTAGTATGCTATTTTGGGGGGTCCTTATTATACTTATAGTATAATGGGCCGCAAAACCCAATTTTTAATTTTTTTGGCCCCTATAGTAATCTCAATAGTTAGGTGATGGCTTTTCGTGCCCTAAACCCTAGACCGTAAACCCTAACGGTTGGGGCTTCCAAGTTGCATCATTCTGCACTCACATTGGAGGCCCCAGTCTCTTCGGTAGGGTGGAGGAGTTGGTTTAGGGTTTAGGGTTTAGCGTTCAGGGTTTAGGGTTTAGGGTTTAGCGTTCAGGGTTTAGGGTTTAGAGTTTATTGGGTTTAGGGTTTAGGGTTTAGGGTTGTTGTTGGGGGTTGTGGAGAATGTAAGGGCGGAGGGGGGGGGTGCGTCAAATGGATGTATTCCTCGTGTCCTTACCTGGTTTGTATCATGGTGGGGCTTGATGTTTCGATTGTTCAGGGGCCTGCAACCATGTGATCTCGTAGCATCACTAGCTTTGCTGTTCCTCTGATTTCCTAGTTCATCGTAACCAAAGAGTGCATACCTGGAGCATGACTTGTTAAATGGCATGTGGAATCTTTTTCAACATCATGCTGTGCCAATTTCGAAGACGTGCCGTGAGTGGGACAACAACCTGGATGCCGGGTTCAGGGTTTAGGATCAAAGTCTCGGGTTGCTTTTTGTAGGGCTCTGAATAAGCTGTATCATGCGGTTCCCTCATATCATATAGAATATTTCACAAATTGGGGAAGATCCAATGAATTCCATAAAGCTCCGGAATCTGATTTCAGGCGTACCTCTCACACTATAACCCTAATTCCGAAAACCCTAGGCCCTGAACCCTAAGCCGTTTTTGCAAATAACGTGCCCTCGTCTCTGCACCCCATGCTTCTCAAGCCCTTTGTGCCGGTGAAGATCTGTAAACACCCTTGCAATAGAGGTCGATAGGTGCCTCAATGTTCCGGTGTTGGTTTTGGGGCGTGTTATACATTGTGTTTATATCCAAGTAATTCAAGGAAGGGTACTTTCCAGTCTGACCCCTGGGGGGATTCACGCCCTGTCCGCTGAACATTGCACTTGACCCTAAACCCTAAACCCCTCAACCCTAAATCCCCCCTGAAGCTTGAAACGCCCAAAACCCCTAGACCCTAAACAGGGAAACCACGGTGCCCCCGCCGGTGCCTGTGATCGCCGAGAGAGCGCAGCTGCCGAAGCCTTGATGGTTACACCCGGGCTGCAGTGGGAACTATCAGACCCTAGTGCAGTTTTGTAAGGCGTTTCTGTGCGGTTTAGGGCTTGGGGTACAGTGGTACCTGTTGTTTACCGTCGAAAAGCCCAAAACCCGAAACGCCTAAACACCTAAACACCTAAACCCTACACCCTAAAGACCTTACGTGCTTGTTGAAGGAGCTTCTTTTAAGTTGAAATAATGAAGATATAGCGCATGATAGGCGATCCTTCTTGTGGGAAGCATATTTTAAGTTGCCATATTGAACATATAGTACATGATATAGGTCTTCTTGTGGGAACGTCCTTTTGTAAGGAATACTTGGACTTACTTGGAGGATCATGGGACTTAGTGACTAGGGCTGACTAGGATTATTGTTGGGAGAACTAGCTATACTGATGCGTACTTAAAACCTTACCCCCCCAAATTTTAGGCGCTTACAACCTGACTTTCGAAGTCCCATGATCCTAACTGAACCCTAAACCCCTAAGCTTTATACATCCCGTATAGGATCCCTCAAGTACTCAAGTATGGTCTATTCCTTCGTAATTATTAGGGGTAATGCAGGATGTATATCGAGTATGACTAAACAGGCCCATTCCGGTTGTAGAGTCGCTTTTGCTGTCCGCCCGTGCCCTCGCCTCGCGTCGCTTTCAGTAGTGAGGACAGAGTGGTCGTGTATTCGTGTTTAGGGTTTAGGGTATAGGCGTTTGTTACGTCTTCCTCCTAGACATGATTGGCGTAGCAGACTTGCGTATGCTTGTCACGTCTCCCTCAGAAGTAGGCTGAGGTGCAGATACCGGCTTGAGTAGAGAAACACAAAAGTGCCAGGTGTTGCGAGGCTCTTTTTGGGCGGGCTGTGCCCCTAAACCCTAACCCCCAAAATCCCTAAGCCCTCAACCCCTCAACCTCTCAACCCCTAAATCCCTAAACCCTGTGCCCATTACCTAGACCCTCCATCGACCCTCTGTTGGACCCTGAATACCTACTCCTTGGGTCCATATACCCCAATTTAAGGGCACAAGGAGGGTTCCGGTAGGCAGCCTCCAAGATGGACCGACCCTAAACCCTAAACCCCAAACCCTAGAGGCCCTAAACCCTAAACCCTAACCCCTAAACCCTAAACCCTAAACTTCCCTAAGCCCTACAAACCCTAAAGGCCCTAAACCCCCCAAGAGGCGCAGGAACTTGGCTCTTGAAACTCCTGAGATGGCCGGTGTCGGGTTGCTGTCGCCGAAACACTGGGTTTTCTTGTTAAGGAAGTTCATATAAGGGTGTAGGTTTTTAGGGTTTTGGGGTTTTAGGGTTTTGGGGTTTTGGGGTTTAGGGGTTTAGAGGGGTTTAGGGTTTCGGGGTAAGTTACCATAAGAGGGATCTATAGTCATATAATTTCTGAATTATGATAACTTGAATCTAACCCTTTAACGAACAAGAACCCAGAGCATGCAACTCTGGGGTCAGCAAAACCACTTGGACTCCCTGCAAGCAAAGTGCAACCAACTTTCACGGCGCATCGTGGCTCTTGAAACCCAATGTCAGACTCGGTTGGACAGAGACGATCGCGAGTTCAGATCAGTTAGGCGTGGGCTGCGCTTATTGTTGGAAGCGGCACAAGAAAGCCGTCACAACTTTGGGCAAAACCCTAAACCCTAAACCCTAAACCGTTTCCCGCAGAGTTGCTCAGCTTGAGACGGCGGGGCTCTGACTGGATGCCCGTGAAGCGGGAGCTCATGCATCTCCCAGGAAAAGCGGCTTGGGGTTAGGGTTTAGGGTTTGGGGTTTGGCGTTTAGGGTTTAGGGTTTAGGGTTTAGGCCTAGGCTATGCAGCACCCGTGCCCTCGCGCACGCTGGAGCTCACCCCTTACTACTTGTCTTGGAGGAAGATGACCCCGGCCGAGAGGGCCCACGTGCTTGGCGACCATGCCACCAGCCACCAGGCATGGCCTCCTTTATGCCCTGCACGGAGATGTTTCCTCCTGGGATGGGCAGCTTCTCTCCTGAGATACAAGAAGTCCTCGCCTCGAGACATTCCTAAACCCTAAACCCTAAACCGCCGCACCGAAGCGCCTTGAGAGCAGGATGCTTTGCGGAGCTTGAGGGCTCCGTAACTCATGTCCTAAACCCTAAATGCTACACTTACCCAGACCTTCCAATAGCCCTTCGTTAATGAATATACGTTGAATTAGGTAGTATCCCTGATATGACCTACGGAAACACTCACTCAATAAAGGGATCTTGGAAGGTTTGGGTACGTCCGATCATAAAGCCCTCAAAGGACGTTTGTAGAATCCTCGAGCCTTACAGGAAGCCTAAGCCTAGAAAGGACCGTTAAACCCTAAACTGGCCCTAAACCCTAAACCCCTGCACCCTAAACCCTAAACCCTAAACCCTAAGCCCTAAACCCTAAACCCCAACACCAGTGTCTTCAGGAACAGCAACGACTGCTTTGAAGAAGAGGAGTTCTTCGCAGGGCCCAGGGCCCTGGCTCGGCAGGGTGGTGAAAACGGGGCCCTGAATGCCTAGGTTAGGGGTTTTGGGGTTTTGGGGTTTGGGGCTTTAGGGGTTTAGGGTTTAGGGTTCAGGGTTTCAGGGTTGAGGGTTTGCGGGTTGAGGGTTTGGGGAGCTATCTGATATCTTATGCCATCACTCTGCCCCAAACCCAAAACCCTAAACCCTAAACCTAAAACCCAAAACCCTAAACCCCTCAACCCTAAACCCAAAATCCAAAACCCAAAACCCTAAACCGTAAACCCTAAACCCCTAAACCCCTAAACCTCGTGGCTTGACCTTGCAGAGCCTTCCAGGATGACTCAGCTCCTCAGGAGGTGGAGGCTTGGGTTTAGGGTTTTGGGTTTGGGGTTTTGGGTTTAGGGTTTAGGGGCTTTGGGTTTAGGGTTTAGGGTTTATATAGGGGGTGGAGGCTTGGGAGCCCCGTGCTGTTCGCATCCTTTCACGTGCTCAGAGCACGCCATCCCGTTGCAGGAATATTTGGAGCCAATCGTGGTTCAGGTGAGAGTCTTAAAGTTGCAGCTGCGGGTTAGCAGAGTATCCACGTATTGGACCATGGACTTCATCAAGCCTCGCTAAAGGGGTGATGGAAAGAGATGGCAATATTCTTGCAGCTTGTTCTCTCCCGAAGCTTTCGGGTGTATGGTTTGGTTTGGGTTGTAGGGATTTAGGGTTTAGGGGGCCTGGGGGTCAAACGTGCTTCTGATGATAGGACTTTAGGGGCCCTTTTTTGGGGTTTCCAGAAACCATAAGCAATCGGACTTCTTTGGGCCGTTAGGGCATCGTAACCATTCGATGATACGGATTCCTTCTTATGACTATGCTGTTAATATGGACTCCTTATAAGAGCTTTGGTTTAGTGCCAGCTGTACGGGTCTTGTGGTTTAGGTCGGGTTTTTGGTTTTGGGGTGTTGGGGTTAATGGATTTGGGGGTTTCGGGTGTTGGAGTCAAACTTCAAGCTTTAAGCATTTGGCCTCGGGGTGTACCTGGGTTCTTTGGTACATAGGATTGCGAACCCTAAACCCTAAACTCTAACCCAAAACCCTAAAGCCTAATCCCAAAACTCGAAACCCTAAACCCCAAAACCCCCAAACCCCAAAACCCCAAACCCTAAAACCCTAAACCCTAATCCCAAAACCCTAAACCCTAATCCCAAAACCCTAAACCCTTAACCCTAAAACCCTAAAACCGGTACACGGGATCCTGGGCTCTAGCAGGTAACGGTATCATAGCAAGAAGCCATGAGTCCTTAAGCACCGGCCCTGCAGGGGTTTAGGGTTTAGGGTTTAGGGGATTTAGGGTTTTAGGGTTTTAGGGTTTAGGGTTTAGGGGTGCAGTTCTGGGAAGATTCTGGCTATGTACCCCAAACCCTACCCAGACCCTTAAATGTAGTATATACCTTTTTCTTCGTTCCCTTGATTTCTTACTAGACTATAGGATCCTAGCCATAAAACCAGTCCTCCAATAAAAGGTACTAGATTTCAGGGTCTAGGTAAACCCTAGAACCCTCAAGCCTAAACCTAAAGCCAAGCACCACGCCCCATAGCCTGTGAAGGCATTCAGAGCCTCTTGAAGAGTTGAAGTTCCGCACGCCCTGAACCCTAAAGCATCCTTGCTTATAGGGGTGCCGTACTATAGTGTGGACCTAAACATTGACCCTGATTTAGACAACTACCCAGGTTCTAGCTTTTCCATTTTTCGGTTTCTTCCTTCTAGGTTTCCCAGTAGGACCCTTTTGCCCTTTCTCTTGTTGGGTTCCCTTATTTATGCCAAATAGTAGGAGAAAAAAAGGCACCCTTATTTCTAAGGGGCCACTGGGAAACCAAGTCTTTCATAGGGATCTGCAAAGATGGTTTCCGAAACCGGCCGGGGTCTGGGGTTGTCAGCCAATCAGCGGGCTGCCTAAACATAAGTATAGTGTAGATGCCCGCGGTGCGGGTGTACTTACCATTGAAACGCCCCATATGAGAGAGTTTAGGGTTTAGGGTTCGAAACCCTCAAGCCTAAACAATGTAGGGTTTAGGGTTTAGGGGTTAGGGTTGAGGGATTATAACCCTAAGCCATAAACCCTAAACCAATAGGGGACCCTAAACCCTAGATTTTCGGGTTTAGGGTTGAGGGACCAACCCCGCCTCCACAGAAAAAGGCACGAAGAAGTACCCGGTAACACCCAGAAAGCCCATGTGAAGGCTCGCGGGGGTCCGAAATTTCAGGGGCTTTAGGGTTTGGGCTTTTGGGTTTTGGGTTTTGGGTGGTTTAAACTGGGGTTTAGGGTTTAGGGTTGAGGAGCTCAGGTGTGGGATAGTAGTTCTGTTGCTCAGTATTTGGGAGAGCATGATTAGCTACTTGGACCTTTTGGTTGGATACAATTTTACATGTTTGTTCTAATAAACCCTATAATAAGGACAAAAAATGATGATTTTAAATATGGTTCCAACAGGGAACTAGCAAACCCTAAACCCTAATCCCTAAATCCCTGCCTCCTAAACACCGCCCCCAACTCGTGGAGCCCACCCAGGGCTTGCTACAAGAACTGCAGTGCGAAAGCCTGAGGAGATGTGGGTCGTTCTCTGAAGTAGGATCCCTTGTTTTTAGGGCCCTTTTCTATAAGGGTGCCGTCCTACTTTTGGGGATCCAAAAAGGGACACTAATGTAGAGAACTACCCCATGTGGATGAATTGTTGGTAGGGGTTGTGCGGTAGGGTTTGCAGTTTGGTGTTGCTAGAAACTTTTTCGGACTTTGGTTTCAAGATTTAGGTTGATATTGAGGGTTGGGGTTTGATGTGAGCTCTGGTGTAGGGTTTACGGATCGGAGGTTTAGATACGGCTTCGTTACCTGCGTAGGAGAGCAGCTTACAGAGCTTTTGTGGCTCAAACATTCTTCATTACTATAGAAGCCTGGCTGAGTACTGATGTTGCTCCGTAGGGTTGCTCATTATCTAGATATTACACTTTACCGGATACTATATTTTTCTCCGAAAGCCATGTTTTGACTCTTCCGGCCCCTAGATTAAATTAACCTCCTTGAGGCCGGATCTGAGCATCAACCAAGCAGCTAAATCCAAAACCGCAGCTGCAAGCAACCCAAACCCAAGTCCAAAACGGTTTAGGGTAGGGCTTAGGCTATAAGTGAAACCCTCTAAACCTAAAGCCTAAGCCGCTGAGCAGCAGGTCCCATGATCCCACGCCCCAATCCCTAAGCCCTAGAATCATGCGAAATTTGGGGTTTAGGGTTAAGGGTTTGAATCATTCGAAGGAATGTTCGCTTGTAGCCCCATGACCCCACGGGACTATACCCAACAAAAAAACACACGATTCTAGCACCTAGACCGGCAGGTCGGAACATGAGTGACTTTAGGCTCATTATATCAGAGTTAAAAACTTTGAAAAAGCAGCTATTAAATGAATATATATATATATATAAAAGCTATCAGTGATCAAGACAGAGCAAATTATCCTCAATGGATGCTTGATGTTCCAGTGAAGTGCAGTTCACTGTATCTTAGATCGTCGAGCAGGTGGCCCTACACGGTTTTTGAGAGTCGTATAAGCCCTAAACCCCAAACCCTAAGCCCTAAACCTTAAACCCTAAACCCTAAACCCTACTAACTGTTGGGGGGTCACATATAAGCCCCAAAATGGCGAACTTGGAGCTCCTGCTGGAAACTGGACAACGAGACGGTTTATAGGGGTTTAGGGTTTAGGGTTTAGGGTTCAGAGATCATGAGAAAACAGCAACTAGGATTAACAAGTAAGCTTAGAAATATTCATAACCGCAACTCAGGTACTTATAGTCTTACTTCCTCAAGTAAAGTCTAAACTCTAAACCTAAAACCCTATAGATCCCTTACGGAACCCACATAGATCCCTTTAAGGATCCCTCCCAAGGAGCCCTTAGAAGTGGATGCAAGTCTAGCAATGCCTGCCCAGGCCCTTACGAACGGTCGATATCCGATCCGGTCGAGTCCCAACACATGCCTGTGTCCAAGTGTGGGGGTTTAGGCTTTAGGGTTTAGGGCTTTAGGGTTAGGCTTTAGGGTTTTAGGGCTGAGGGTTTTAGGGTTTAGTGTAAGTGCAGCTTACAGTGGGGCATCATAATTTGGGGGCTTGAGCGCGTTCTTTGCGACTCGCGACTCCGCGGGGCTTGTAGCTACAAGGGATTGCGGATGTGGTGGGGAGTTTGGGTTTGGAGTTTAGGGGGTGTTGGGGATTTTGGGGGTTTGGCTTAAGATTGGATACTGAGGGTCTGCTATCATACCGCCATAATACAGAGGCGGATCCAGCGTTGCCACCTGACACCTGCAAGAGCGGTGGCAAGTTCATGATAAGTTCATGATTACTTACACCACTTGCTAGAATACGTCACTTTCACCTTTCGGATTGCTCATATTCTTCGACGGTGAGACAAGCTAGCCTTCTTTGGGCCTGGGCTCTTGACAGAAGCTTAACCCCCCAAACCCAGAACCCCAAACCCAAATCAGAGGCTGCTGTCGATGGCAGAAGAGCATCAGTTGGTTGAGGGAATCAGAGGCTTTCCTAGGTGCTCAGACTCTCTTGCGGATGGGAAAGGCGGCGCTTAAAAACCAAAAACAAACTCTAAGCCCTAAACCCTTTCAACTGTAGACTCTGCAGGCGGAAGAAGGAGCTCAAAAAAAAAGCACCCTCAGCCCTAAACCGCCTTACTTGAGTGTTGATGTGAGCGGGCAGGGGATCCTGCGACTCTTCGGAGAGGCGAGGAGACGACCAGGCGTAAATCAGGCCCTGTGGTTGGACGACCCGCCTTACTTGAGGAGCGGGGGGCAAAGGTGACTAGGTTCCCCAGTCGTACCCTTTTGCCCTTTTTTCTTTGGGGGGCCTCCTTATTGAAGCCGAATATTGGGAAACGGTGTACCCTTAGTATTGAGGGGTTAGTGGGGAACCTAGGTGGTGAATGGGTGGTGGAATGCCCTAGTCATGGTAACCTTCGCTCCCGGCTACTGACATAAAACCAGAGTGATATTCCCGAGCAAATGCGGAAAGGAAAAGAGGTAGGGTTTAGGGTTTGGGGTTTAGGGTTTAGGGTGTGATAAAAAACAAACAACCGCGAACCAAAATCCTTGAGACCAGCTTCCTGGTCTGAGGCTGCTCGACGGAGCCTTGCATCTTGCAGGGGAGCACAGATGCTTACGCCGTATGCGTTTGGGGTTTAGGGTGATTCTGGGTTGAGGGGTTGAGGGTTTAGGGCTGTAGGGTTTAGGGTGATGCAGCGTTGAGGGGTTGGGGTTTTGGAGTTTAGGGTTTAGGGTTTAAGATGGTTTAAGGGATGTTTGCGGCCATACCTGGACCCCTTACCTTTTTCAAGAATTAGTTCTACAAGGGACTGAGCCCTAAACAGGCAGGATTTCTAAGGGTCCAGGTCAGGTAGACCTTAAACATGCCCTAAACCCCAAAACACCCTAGCACCCGAACCACCTGCACCCCCTATAGCCCAAGATTCTGAGGCCCCGAAGGCCTAAACCGTCCTAAACAATAGCCTCTCGGGAAGCCAGGAACCCTAAAGCTCGCAACAGTCTTCACTGTTTGAACATCAAGGTGCCCGGCGCTGCTCGCATTACCTTTTCAGGGAAGTTCGCGGCCCTAAACCCTAAACCCGAAACCTTAAACCGCACTCCTGTTCCGGGCCATCTCCGCCAAGTCGCATGACGTCTGCATGACGTCGGGGGGAGGAGGCAATGAATCGCACCGACGAAGCGCTGAAGAGATGCAGCGTTGCATCATGTGAAGTGGAGGCGCTCAAAAAGTCGCGATCGGCACGATTGTCTGGCCTTATGTGGAGAATAGCGGAAACAGAAAATAAGAGTCGAACCACAAAAGGGCATAGACATCAACGGCTGAAGAGCCAGAATCGGACATTGAGCGACGAAATGTAAAGAGGAAGTTCGCACCTCGGAGCTCGGAGAACCAGCTCATTTTGCCACAACCCGACACGCACGAGCGGTTGCCATAGCAGTGTTAGGAGGATTGTTGGCCCCCGCCCCCACGAGGCGCGGGCTAATGTCATATGACTGCTGCGATGGAAAAGGAGGACTGCATTCCGGAAGAGGGTTTGCATTTTGGTTTGATGGCTTCGTGCCTTGGGTTTGATCTTCAGGGCTTGCGTTTGTGTCTTGATTCCCTTCGACCAAAGGCTAAACGCCGAACCCCAGACTCTTGTGCTCTTGCTTACATGTGGCATAAGCGAAATATATTGCCAGCCTTACCAAGGAGTTGCCATGTGCATTTTGCTTGAAGCCCAACAAAGTTGTGAGAAGCATTTGCTTTTGTTTTTGGGCCGAAGGAGCTTCAACGTGGAGCTTCGACCTGGAGCTTGTCAACTCCCCCGAAAAGAAGAGTACTCCGTAATAGGGTTTAGGGTTTAGGGTTTAGGGAAAGCCTAAGCCCTAAACCCTAAATCCTTGAAGCCCCAAAACTAAAAAAACGCGCCGAGTCTTAGCCCCTAAACCCTAAACCCCTGAAGCCCCCAAAACTAAAAAAAACGCGCCGAGTCCTAGCCACATCTCCTTCATGGGTCCCTATAAAGCCTAAACCCTAAATCCTAACTCCCTGAAGCCCCATAGCCAAAAACACGCGCCGAGTCCTAGCCACATCTCCTTCAACCCTAAACCTTAAACCCTAAATCCCTCTGAAGCCCCACCTCCTAAAAAAAACGCGCCGAGTCCTAGCCACATCTCCTTCAACCCTAAATCCCTGAAGCCCTAAACCCTAAACCCTAAACCCGCCGAGTCCTAGCCACATCTCCTTCATGGGCCCGTTTGTCTGCACGGGCTACGCAGTCCTCCGGCGGAGAAGGGCTGGGAAGTGGAACCTTCCGGGCTTTAGGATCTATATGGCTTATAGGGTTTAGGGCTTAGGGCTTAGTTAGGGTTTAGGGTTTAGGGTTTGGGGTTTAGGGTTTAGGGCTTAGGGCTTAGGGCTTACTGGGTTTAGGGTTTAGGACGTAAGGGTGCCCCAAATGCTGTGTGCAATGAAAGGCTTCGTTTCCTTGAAATGCGGAGAAGGATCCTGCCCATTTGGAGTTGAGGGCTTCGGGCGTGGGGGGTTTGGGGGGGTTTGTGGTTGTGGGCTGGGTGTTGGCATACTACAGCGTGTACAATGTTAACGCTGCAGAATGCAGAGCGAACTGGCCAACATGTTTTGATCCGGAACCTTGGCGTTGTTGACAGCTGACCCAAACTCCCAACCTTCATAATCACTATAAGCACTGTGCTTTTTACTGCCAACACCCTAAACACAAATCCTAACCCAGCAAGCCCTGACAATCCCAAGCTCCAAATCTTGCAACTCGACCTGGACCCCCCACTCCTCTGACCGGCTTTGAGGGTTTATGGGTTAGTATTTCGGGTTGAGAGTTGAGGGCTTAGGATTTTAGGATTCAGGATTTAGGGTGGAGGGTTTAGGGTTCAGCGCTAGATGTGGACATGCAGTCAGGTAGATGCCCTAAACCCTAAACCGTATTTAGGGTTCAGGGTTCAGCGCTACATGCGAACATGCAATCAGGTAGACAGCCGGGGTTCCTGCGGGCGCCTCAGTCAGCCATGCCTTGGCAGCGGAGCGGTCTTTTCTAACTGCCAGCCCTAGACCCAAACTCTACCTGTAACTAAAAAGACCTACCTGTTTAAGGAACTTTATATAGAAACCATAATAAGGAACCCTAAAAAGGTAGGTCTTTTTGGTTACAGGTAAAGTCTAAAGAGCTTCAATTAAAACCCTAAACCCTAAACCCTAGACAGCCTAAGCGGAAACCCTAGACACCCAACCCTAAACTAGACCTAAACGAGCCCAAAAGCCCAAGAGATCTGGAGCCTGATGCTCCGCAAGATGCACCGAGAGCTCAGGGCTACCCTTTCCCTCCAGAATTTCAAAACCCAGATGCTTAGGGTTTAGGGTTTTAGGGTTTTAGGGTTTAAGGTTTAGGGGAGGTGATGCTCACATAAGCCCGCTACGAGGTTCCGATTGTAATACGACCTTCAGCACTCGTCTGTGTTGTCTTTTTCCTGTCCAGCCAGCCAAACCCGGATTGCGTCTTGGTGGCAGGGCCCAACACATTGAAACGCTAGTCTGTAAATCTTCGCTTCACACCTTGGCAGATCGCCAGGACAAGACCGACAAATAGAAGACAACATCCGTCGGGCACAAGGGTACCTAAGATTTCTTGGTTCTGGCCTAGGCTTAAGGTTGTAGGAGTCGGTTGGGCGCTTTTGGTGCATTCATACAGTTGAGCTTCGGATTTGCGATCAAACGTTCATCCTTTCAACTGTAATGCTTCAAACCTTCAGCCATGTACAACCCTAGTGCCGAGACGCATCACCCTATCTCTCCAACAACTGTCAACGAACTGTAAACGATGTGAAGCTTTCAGAAACGTGATGCTGTCCCTTATGGTCCGACGGTCCTACAACGAGGTGCATGTTCGTAGCTCATTCATGCTCACGAGGTGGGGTCCTACATTGCAACCAAGGAAAGTCAAACTATTGAGCCCTGCATTCCAAAACAACAATATTCATTCTGAATTCCCAGAGAGCCCAGTACGCCTTATTTAAGGAATGTACCTTAAATTATAGGGGCCTTGATACTATGATTTAAGGTATATTCCTCAATCAAAGGGTATTGGGCTCTCTGAATTCGGGCCGCAAACCCCCAAACCCGAAGCCCGACACCTAAACCCTAAACCCTAAACCCAAAACCCTAAGCCTTACACCTAAAGCCGATAGCCCCAAACCCTCAAAGATCAGTGTTGCAAAGCACCAAGCCACAACCCTAAACCCGACAAGCCTAAACCCTAAACCCTGCAACCCTACAACCCTAAACCCTACACCCTACGACCCAACAGCCCTAAACCCTACAACCCCACAAGCCTAATCCCTACACCCTTACAACGCTATAAATCCCAAACGCCTATAAGCCCTTAACCCTAAACCCTACAGCCCTACAGCTCTATAGATCCCGTTTAAGGAACCCTTTAAAGGAACCCTATAGCCCCATAGGTCCCTTCTAAGGAACCCCCCTACCAAACCTTAACCCCTAAACCCTAAACCCTAAACAACCCTTTAAAGGAACCCTACGGCCCTATAGATCCCTTTTCAGGAACCCCCCTTTTGACCCTAAGCCAATGCCAGGTCCCAGGAGGCCTGGAAAGTGCAACAGCGACGAGGCCCGGCTGTGGAGGGTTTAGGGTTTATAGGACTTATAGGGTCTATAGGGTTTTGGGTTTTGGGCTTATGGGGTTTAGGGTTTAGGGTTTAATTATAGGGTTTATA
>CAJNJA010024975.1:0-32675 GCA_905231915.1 Symbiodinium necroappetens | reverse complement strand
ATGTACATATTCATACTCATATACATATACATCTACATATACACGCATATATATATATATATATCTTTCTATATATATATATACATATACACATACATGCATGCATGCATGCATACATACATACATACAAATACACATACATACATACATACATACATACATACATACATACATACTTGCACACACGCACATATATATATATACACATATGTACACTATATATACATATATATATATAAACACACTGAATGAATGTTATTGGTGGATACATGCATGGTTGTTGGATCGTGTATGTCGTTGCTTTTGTGTTTATGAATGAGAGTAGTATCCTTCCAGTTGTACACGACGGCTAAGGCGCATGTGCTTGCGAAGCATCGCAATCAACGCACATGTACGAGTACCTGGTCATGTAAACACACATCTGTCTACTGTCTTTTTGTCGGTATGTACATGTACATGTGCTGCTGAACCCCCTCCTCTTAGAGGCCATTGTGCAGGGTCAGTGTTGAATAGAATAAGGTGGTATGGGTACATAACTATAGTGTCGTGACGTTAGGGAAGCTAGTGCTACTGTAATCAGGCCCCTGAATAGAATTCTTAACAGGAGCCCCAACAGTATCCCTAAAAAGGAACCACCCTTAAAAGGAACCTTAAAGGAACCCTTACGGGAACCCGCCCATAAAGAAGCCCCTTAAAGGACTCCATCCTTGACAAAAGCCCTTCAAGGAACCCAGCCGAAGAGGAATCCCTAAAGCAACCCCCAAGTAGAACGAACCCACCTTTACTTCAAGGAACTCTTAAAGGGCCCTGAAAGGTGCTATCAGGGCTCCTTTAAAAGGATTTCAAAGGAACCAACCCTAAACCCTAAACCCTACCTGGACCCCAAAGAAGCTGCCTCCTTAGGGCTCCTTATTCTGATTTCTTTAATTATATAAGTCCTTAAAAAAGGTAGGTTATTTTGGGGGTTAAGGTAGACCCTAAATCCTTTAGGGAACAAGGGTCCAAGTACCTAATAATTATATACCCCCGCTGAATACTAACCTACAAAACTACTATCTGTAACCCAAGTACATGATTATTAGGTCCTTTGGACCCTTAGGGTCACCCTAAACCCTAAACCCCTTAAAGGAAGCCCGAATCAAACAATTCCAACCCGAGAGGCGAAGCAAGGTTGGCGAAGCCTTGATTCCAGGACCTGGTTTCAGGGTTTAAGGTTTAGGGTTTGGGCTTAGGGTTAAGGGTGAGTTTAGGGGTTAAGGGTTAAGGGTGAGTTTTGCGGCTTTTAGGGTTTAGGGGTTTAGGGGTTCAGGGGTTTAGGGGTTTAGGGTCAAGGGTGAGTTTTGGGGCTTCTAGGGGTTTAGGGGTTTGGGGTTTAGGGTTTAGGCTTCGGGATAAGGGTGAGTTCTGGGTTTAAGCTGGGTTTAGGGTTTAGGATGTGGTGCCTATAACTATACTTATTATAAGTGTTTGGGGTTTAGGGCTTAGGGCCCAGAGTTTAAGGATTCTGGCTGCGGGCTCGGGTAGGGCTGAGGCATTAGGGGCCTAATTTAGGATGTAGGGCTTAAAGCTTTGGGCTTTTCGAAAAGAAAGCAGAGGGGAGTCCTTTTGGAATTCCAAGGCTCCGGGCAGCTGTCAGTTTTGGGATTGAGATGTGAGGATGAAGAGTGCTTTTGAAGATCCTGCGTTGGGGAAAGGAGGGCGGGAGATTCCCAGGACTCGGGTGATTACCTGCAGTCTACAGTGTACTTCCTTTGTTGGTTTAACTAGTTTTAAGTTTAGCATCCTAGAAGGTAGGCCCAAAAAAACCTGGAATGGAGATTATAGGTAGAACTACAAAGGCTCGGTAGGAAACAGCTATGTCATGATCCAATGCGTCGCGAAGAATTTTCGGAAATTCTGGTAGTGCGAGGATGTGCTCCATGGCGGAATGGCGCTACAAAACCCGTGGCTCGGGTCTTGAACCACATTTAAACCTTCCCTGGAGCCCCCCCAAACCCTTACAAAATAGCAGGTAATCAACCCGTACTTATTATTGCCCAGAGGGTCCATATAACCAAGTCCCAAAAGAACACTCTGATTATGGGTTTTTTACCTGAATCCATAATAGTGGTATATCTGGACCCTCTTGGTTGAATACCAACCTCTGGAACAATAGTTCTAAATTCTAAACGCTAAACTAGACCCCCACGTCTTCGCAAGATGCAGTCAGGCGACACAGCTCCACCCATCACCAGCCTGGGAGCATGTGCGAAGTCTCTAAGCTCTGAACCCCTAAACCCCAAACCCCGCCTTGGGCTTAGGGGTTTAGTGTAAACACCCCGTGACACGGCCCTACACCCTAAACGTCCCTGAGCCCTAAATTCCCTAAACCCTGCGCCCCTCCACAAGGGTACGATAAGGGTTAAGGGTTTAAGGGTCCATGTGCCCAAATAGTTAGCACAAAACCTTCACCGTCAAGTACTCCCTATAAAGGTGCTTTGGGGGCCAAAGTGTATACTCTTTGGACACAAGGACCATTAGGGCAACAAAGACGAACAAATTACCGTACAAGTGTACAAGATCCATAGACGGGCCCTCGCACAGTGTCAAGAACGCAAAGGTGCAGTTCGGATCAAAAAGGTAATGCAAGACTTGAGCGAGCTTTGCAAAAGTGGCAGTCTGGTGGCGGCGATTTTAAAAACATGAAAAGTAGAAATTAGACATGGCAATACTAGCCATGCAGGGGTAATCTCGAATTGCTAGCAGGCAATGAAACCATTGCAGCTTTGGCATTGCGCTGACAAACACATCAGAAGAACATCCCCGTGCGCTTGACAAGCACAAACGACCAAACGCCGACCGCAAGCTATGAGTCTAAAACCCTGGTCGTCAGTGCTATGCGTGCGAAGGTGATGGTGCTGTCGATGTCGATGGTCGGGACGAAATCGAAACGAGAATGAGCTGTTGACGAATGGTATGGCGAACACGGCGATGAACAAACTGTTGCTGGTTCTGCTCACGAGGGTCAGTTCATGCTAGTGATTATCGCGTTAGATTCAGTATGAAACCCTGGTCACTACCGCAGTGTTGCTGATTGCGACGATGTTGCTCATTCCCTAAACCCTGAACCCTTGTTGCTCACAGAGATGATGAGGTTCATGGCCGTAGTCACGACCTGGAAGACAGGTGTATTTACCTGGCTTAAAGGCCCGAGAAACTCAGTAAGTTGAGCCTTTAAGTGGTGTCGTGGGTTCCAGCACACTACACTTTCTAACGTTTTCCTAGTCTTCACCGCGATGCTGTTGCGAATCATGATGGTTGCTGCTCCTTTACGGCTGCCACTTGGGAGCATTGATACACGCATTGCCGCTGGTTTTCTGGACTTCGACCATGCTCGCCTCCACGAATGACAACAAGAGACCTGTAGTGAACAACCCTAAAATGCTAAACCCTATACCCTATACCCTAAACCCGAACTGCTAAGACAGGCAAGGAGCGAGAAAGTTACTGCGCAGTTTAGATGGCCTCCGGAATGATGTCCGATGGAGTAGGCTATCGCCTCACGGAGCACCACAGGGTTTAGGGATTAGGGTTTAGGCTAAGGTGGAGGTTAGGGATTAGGGTTTAGGGTATAGGTGTAGGTTAAGGGTTTAGGGATTTGGGGTTTAGGGGTTACGTGGGTAGGTTCAAGGCACCAAGACACAGACATGGGAGATGCCATGTCTTGGCCGGAGTGGACATACAGAGTCTGACTCTCAGTCAGGCCCTAGTGCGCATCGTGGAAACTGTGGGTGCTGTACTAAATCTACCCCAAATCCCAAGTACGAAAGCCCACAATTCTTGTCCTATCCCTGAACTCCCAACATGAACCTCATTAGGGAGATACGGTCCGCATCTTGTAGATAGCCGCTATGCCAGAAGATCACACGAAGACACTGTGAGAATGTGTGCTGGTGGAAACAAACTATTAGTCATGTGTGTGTGTGTATGTACATGTGTATGTCTATGCATATATACATGTATACATACACCTCTCTATATATATATATACACATACAAACATATATATATATGATTTCATACATATATATATACACACGTGTGTGTATGCATACATGTCTACATGGTGCATATGCTTACTACAGAGGTCGTGCATGTATGTGTGTATGCAATTATACATACATACATACATACATACATACATACATACAGACATACATACGTACATGCATGCATGCATGCATGCATGCATGCATGACCTACCGACCTACCTACCTACCTACCTACCTACCTACCTACCTACCTACCTACCTACCTATATACCTACCTACCTACCTACCTACCTACCTACCTACCTACCTAGCTACCTACATACATACATACATACATACATACATACATACACACATATACATATACACATGCATATTCTGCATGTACGTATGCATGCATGCAGACCGTCGGGCTTGGATCCATGTATGCATGCATTTATGTTGGTATAGATGCTGGACTATGCACGGATTGTCCTGTTTTGATCTGTCTATAATATAAGTATGTGTGTGTACATATACACACACTCATACACACCTACAGATGTACATGCGCATGCATGGGATGCAGACACAACCTTTAGATGGTAGAAACAGCTCCTGTCGCCCCAGCTACGAACAGATGTTGCCGGATTCCGTGCGAAGACACGTAGTCGAACCAGGACAAGTACCACTGCAGGGCTTATGGGTCCCTGTTTGACTGCGAACGATGCTGATGCCTCATGAAGCTGGTACCCTGTACCAGGGGTCAGATTGAATGCTGTGACAATTTGGAAGATTCGCCGGCCCATGCTGAAATAGGAAAACCTCTTCATGCAGCCTCATGCAAGAATCGGGTGGTTGTTTCTGGCTTAGGGCCTCATCGCTTAAAATACTTTCGGAGGTCAAGAAGACGAAACCTCAGTTGATCTTATGCCGGTTGCAGCTCTTTAAAATCTAAAAGTTGCAAGACATGACCTGCATGCTCGGGTAGGCCAGCTATGCACTCCCTTGTCCAATGTCGCTTCGACGTCCTCATCGAAGCAGACATGTAAGTAGCTTCACAAAGACCGCGCCCGGTACCTACAGGAGCCGCGTGAACCCTCGCAACCCAGAAGCATCCCAGCAGAACACTACCGGAACCCTACTCCCTAAAGCATCAGCCTAAAGCCCATGATCCCCAAACCCACAATCCTTAACACCAAAACCCTCAAACCTGAATCCCTAAGCACCAATCTTCCCTAAACCCTAAACCCCAAGCCCGTCAGACAAGTGACAACTACGGACATGCCGAAGGAAAAGGCGATGATGAGTCTCGTTACGGTGGCTCCAGCACCATGCATGGTAGCTGCGCCTGGCTTAAGTTGATTCGCAGCTCACATGGACTTCGATTTTGGATTCCAGAGCTTACGTGGACCCTAATTCCTTCGGACCGCTTTCCTAAACACCTTCCTAAACGGTAGGTTCCTTAGGGTCCAGTCAGCGTCAAAGATGGTCAAGGGAGTACAAAAACATCATAGACTGCTCTAAAGAAGTGGTGTCAAGGGAAGTGGCAAACAACGCAAGGAAGCAAAACGGAAGTGATGTAAGGAAGCAAGCTCAATAATCAGTTGTCCAAACTCCTGAAATTCAAAACTCGTTGTTGCCATCTTCTTGCCATAGAACGAAGGGTTCCCCAGCAACCTATAAAGAGCAAAACCTGCCCTCTCGGCGTTTTGGAGTTGATGGTCGATTTTCTAAGGAACCCAAGCCCCAGAAAACAAAGGAAAGGGAAGGGCCCACGGGGAGGCCTCTAGTCCCTTCACCCCCCAAACCCCTAAACCCCTAAGCCCCTAAGCCCTAATCCCCGAAACCCCTGGGAACCCTGGGAACCCTGGGAACCCCTGAACCCCTAAACCTCTAAGCCCCTAAGCCCTAAAATCCCCAAAACCCCTAAGCCCAAAAACCCTCTAAGCCCAAAAACCCTCAACCTTCACACCTGAAGACCAGACCCTCGGAGCTTTCATTGAAGCTCTGGAGGCCAAACCTAAACCCTAAACCCTGAACCCTAAACCCTGAACCCTGAACCCTAAAACATGACATGGCCTTAAGCCCTAAGTCAAAATGGTCACACAATCGGCGAACAAAATCCTTTGATGTTGCTGGCGGCACAGCTTCCCCAAAACTGCAGTGAAGAGGTACAGGTTTAGGGTTTACCCATAGGCCCCTAAGTAGCTCCTTTTATGGTTTACATTTAGAATCCTACAAGGTAATCCCAAAACGGAACTACTTAGGGGCCTATGTGTAGTTTAATGAGCTCCACTCTCGGAGTCAAGCGGGGAGTTCTTGTTGTCGGTCCGATTTCTGCATCGGCACCCCGAAGGACTTCCATGATCTTTGGTACCGTGAAGAATCGCGACTTTGGATCCATATTATCAAGCCAACAGCCACAAGATGCTAGGAGCACTCGGATTCGGCGCAAATGGAACGTAGACACCTCTTGGAACCACTAGAAGCCCCCAAAAATGTCAACCGAAAATTCTAAACCTTTCGACAAGCTCACAAGGACCTAACCTACCCCCTCCGACTCCCCGAACAAAAAGAGCCAAAGCCCGAGGTATAAAAAGACCACAGCTCCAAATAAATTGAGCCTTGCCTTAGATGCCCAGCTGTTACCCAGACCATGGCTTTCTAAATTCTTTTTATACTAGTTTCTAAACCCTGATCTGTAGTCATATTGAAGGGGCTTTGATACCGGGTTATATACCACGTCAATATATTGGATAGTGGTCCGCTTTTGGCCCTATTTCTATCTATCCAATCACAGCAGTTCAGAGTTTAGGGCTTCGGAATGATTCCGTAAAACCGAAGACCAATCAACCTGCCAACAGACTGCAAGCGGCCGCAGCCGACGAAGGTCAGCAAAAACGTGCCGACCAACTCTGCCACGACGGCCTTGCAGGGACATTTCCAAAAACACCGAAGAAGCCCAATGTGCCATTTTGATGTCTCGAAAAAAAGTTTCTGAAAACGGGATACTGCACCGGGCTGAAGGTAGCTGTAAGGGTTTCGGCTTAATACATGGAACTTTCAGTTTCAATGCGTGAAGGAGTCGAGGGCCGGGAACACGAAGCCCTGAACCCTTATGCTGGTGGACACGATCCTGCACGGTTTACTGAGAGGTGCTTAACTGTGGGAGCTACTGGTAGATCCGTACCCTAAACCCTAAACTTATGGGCAAGCACAGACTTTGTGCACCAGCCGCACTCACTTCCTGTCAAGAGCAGCCCCGAACCTTACCTCTTCATCCCAAAGGCCCCAAGCAGGGTCGAGGTTTTAGGATTTAGGGTTTAGGATGTTAGGGTTTAGGGTTTAAACACCCCCCTGGCGAAGATGTAAATGTCTGCATAAAGCCTTTAACTAATTCTGGTGATGCCGTTTTGTCGTAGGGATCTTTCAGCTGGAAACCCTTCAGAGTTCTTCTATCTTTTTCCCGCGTGTCTGGAGCTTGGCCTTTGGGGTTTGTCAGGCCGCCTTGACATCCTTGACCGGGGTTAGCTTCCAGGTGAGGCAGGCCCAGTGGAGCATCCAAACCAACTGCCCAAACTCCAAACCAAGAGCTCAACTTCCCAAAACCCAACCATGTATTGGTAGTTATTAGTTAGAATAAGGGTTTTTTGGGCCCCAATATACTATACTTCTAGCCTGGACTGCCCTCACAATAGTATCGGTAGATACTCCGGCCCCTATCAATGCCCTAAACCCTAAACCCCAAACCCTAAACCGCCGCCACCTTCATGTCAATGCGCGGGGTCTCCGGTTTTGGCCCGGTCTCGTAGCCCGTAATTGAGCGCTTGACGCCACCCCATAGCAAATGGATCACCCTGGGCAGATTACGGTTAAGGGTTTTAGGGTTTTAGGGTTTAGGGGTTTAGGATTATAGGGTTTAGGGCTGGGCAGAGAAGTCTCATGAGGGACTTCAGGGTTGAGGCGCGTGGGGATGTAGGACTTTCCGATACTGAATCGTAAGACAATGCTGCTAACATAGACACCGAAAAGAGACACTTGTCTTTGCCATATGCCCAGTACTTCTATGCGTCCCAGACAGTACACCAGGAAATGGGCTTAGGTTTCCGTGATTACTGCTTTGGGCTTAGGAGTTGGAGGTTGGATTTTCGGGTGTATCGCTAGGGTTAGACAGGAGGGGCCCTATGGCCGGGGTGCTAGCTAGAACTGCAGTACGAAGACTACTTCCGCATGGCCATCAAAACATCGCAGGCACTATCCTTCACGCCAACACACCATAGTCACCATAGTCCGTACTGGATGCATATGTGCTGAGACAAGAGTAAAGAAAGCAAGACACTGGGCTGCTACTCACAAGTGAAGCCGTAAGAGGTCCGCACAGTTTAAATAAATAAATAATATTATATATATATATATATTAATTAACCTACGAAAACCTACTTTTTGTAGGGTCCCTATAAATTCCATATTACTCGGGGTCATAACAAGAACCTACAAAAAAGTAGGGTTTAAGGTATAGTTGTACGTATAGCAATGTACCACATACAAAGAGACCCCATTCTAATTGCCAAGCCCCTGTATAAGCACTCAGCGACCCACAACACATGTGCAAACGAGAAGCATGATGGCAGGTGTTCCTGGGCGCAGGGCTTGAGTGAAATTGATGGAAGTTGGGTGCTTGACTCCTCAAACCTGCTTGAAACCAACCAAGCCGCCTACGCATGCAAAAGCATGGGTGAATATTAAGTGCCTGCACACCACCGCCCAAAACCATAAAATCCAAACAGTTCTGGAGATCATAATTCTTCAAGTGCATTGACTCTTCAAGGGGTAACTGTCCCGGGGGTCGAGGCGCATGGGGCTTCAGAGACAAGTTCAAATTTGCTCGTGTGGTCCCTCTCAGTTCTGTACGACTTAGGGTTTAGGGCTCAGGGTTAAGGGTTTAGGGTTTACAATACAACCGGTCAGTCTAAGTAGGTTACTATGGCAGTGCAAATGAGTCGTATTCAGGCCACGTCTCGGCAGCTCAGTTCTGCCTAATAGCACAGCACAAGCCTTGCAACAAAACGCCCGTAAGTAGTTCCTTTTTATGGTTGATATTTAGAATCCTATAAGGTAGCCCCAAAACGGAACTACTGAGAGGCCTATGGGTGCAATAGAAACCGGGAAATCGAGTACAGTTAGAAGCAAGTAACACACTGTGTGTGCGCACCCCATTATCGCATCGACTCGGGTCCAGCAAAGCGCTGAGCACTAATTCCTGACACGGTGCATGTGGAAACACTACCTGATTCTTACGTTCAAAGTAAGTATATTCAGAGGTTCTGGTCGGTGTTCGCACGAGGCACGCACGGAGGCATACGCGTGATGTTCCGACATGGTTCGCTGTGGTGCTGAGCATAGTTTGAGCTCGTGTCCCGTTGTTTACACAGTACCGGTGCGGGCACGTCCTCCGGAACGCGCCTTTCATTGCAAGACATTGGCAGCCTCGCTTTGGCCTCGAAGTGCTCGAAGCACAGCAGACAAGGGGGGCAAGCATGAAATATGAATCTCTCCAGTTCAGGGAGCGAGGCGTTTTGGCCGCACATACATAAGACCTGTTCTCCATATAGGGGTCCATGCACCTCAAATAGCATTTGTAGGAGCCCCTGGGGATGTTCAAGCAATAGTCGCCATGTAGGGTTTAGGGTTTAGGGTTAGGCCATCTCTCTCTCTCTCTCTCTCTCTCTCTCGCAGGCACACACACACAAACACACGCCTCGGCTTTGACAGAAAACAGAAGAGGCGTACTTATCCAGTCCCCAGGGGAAAGCTGAGAACCTAAAGAGAGGGCCTTGGGATTTTCTAGGGTGTAGGGTTTAGGGGCGTAGGGCCTGTAATACAAGGGGTTTAGGGGTTTATAGGGTTTATATAGGTTACCCACTCGTCCGCTCTGGGATCCCGAAGCGGCAAAACCTAAAACTAGAAACACAGCTTTCTGCGGCTTCGTCGCTGTAGTTCTGAAGATCCTTTAGCAGAGCCTCGCCCCTCTGCAGTTCCGCTTGAGCCGACGCACAGACACAAATGCAATACAGGGGCGTTATTTCAGCTTGTTGTATTGCGACCCATAGGCCCCTAAGTAGTTCCTTTGTATGGTTTTATATTTAGAACCCTATAAGGTAATCCCAAAAAGGAACTATCTAGGGGCCTACGGATACTACAATATTGCTATGGCAGGACTACAAGCACTACGAAGTTGGTACTATGTAGGGACTGCAAGAAACGTCGATGCTGAGCACTCACTGCTCCCCAGTCGCTGTGCTTCTTCAAGCTTGCAGGCGGCTGTTCACGGTTTTGGGCTTAGGGTTTCCGGTTGAAAGCACAGTTTAGGGTTTAGGGTTGAGGGTTTAGCGCTTAGGGTTTCGGGTGTAGGGTTTAGGGCTATGTAGCATCTTCCGTACATCATTGATCACCGCGATTAACCAGGCAGTGGAGGTAACATCAACCACTAGACTGTACGTGTCAAGAGCACTGGAACAAACCTACGAAAACAAACCTAGCAAACCAAGACACATGTGAGTCATACTGCTCCACCCACATTTTGGCTGTGACACAAGGCTGCTCCGCAAATAGGTGAAGTATGTAGCTATATAAGAATGTGCTGATATATACACATAATATATATAATTAACATATTGTACACACATGTTTACAACTGGATTTGTTTATACTTATACTTGCACTTGTATTTACTATATTTGTATTATAGGGTAAGTCCCACATCACCAACCAACAACGACTGCTAGTCATGTTTGAAAGGCGCGTCAACCCACGAACACCTTAGTACTGTCCACATCTACTTTCAGAAACCCTCAACCCTAAACCCTAAATCCTAAACCCTAAATCCTAAACCCTCAACCCTAAACCCCAAACCCTAAAGCCTCAACCCTAAACCCTAAACTCACGAAGGCAATGCCAGGATCCGGGCTGGTCATCTGCCCCTTGCCTCCGAGATGTCTCCGTGCGTGAAGAGCTCTGAGACCTCTAACAGCCGCCTCCGACGAAGGCCAGTTTAGGATTCAGGGTTAGGGTGTAGGGTGTAGGGTATAGGGGTTTAGGGTGTAGGGCTTTAGGGTTTTAGGGTTTAGGGCTTTGGCTTTAGGGTTCAGGGTTAGGGTTTGAGGTTGTTTTTTTGACACCTTAGGGGTTAAGGCTCAGGGTTTAAGGTTTCGATTCTGGGTCTCGGATTTTAGGGTTCAGGGTCTCTGGCCATGAGAGGCTCGAGACCTTGAAACTTTAAACCCTGGCAATGGGTCATAGAGTTCACTTTGCTTCTGCAGCTTGTATTTATCGTACCTATATAGGTATGCATATATGCAAAAAGGTTACAAGTAATTAGATAAATATGTACACCCATTCTGCATTTATTTATATAGTATTCTTAGTTGTGTTAAGCTTTGTATTTGTTATTCATGTGCTTATTCATTGTATTGACTGTCATGTTTACACATGTATGTGTAAACAACATAAATCTATATGCAAAACACAAAAATAAAAGTACATTCGAGAGGCAGTAACTGGGACTCCGTAAAAGCCTGCAAATCATTCAAGGATGTGCTTGGGCCGGCGGATGACATGCCTTCGGGCCCCTAAACCCTAAACCCTAAACCGAGCATGGGTGGTTGAAGCGAGGCGTCACGAGCTAGCGAAACCTCATGGTCGGCTTAGCCTAAGGCTCGAAGGACTTGCATGTTAAGTCCTTGGGCCCAAAGACCACATCATGTAAGGCTTTTGGGCTCTTTGAGCCTTACGGTAAGGGCTTAGGGTTTGGGGGTTTTTGACACTGGGAGGACACGCTCATCCATCTAGACGGGTGTTGAGAAGTTTCATCATCAAATAGAAACCCTAGGCCCTAAACCCCATAGAAATCACAAAGAATCCAACCCCTGCGGTCGGTGTTCGTGCTTCTGGACTTAGGGTTTCACGGTTTAAGGGTTTCGGGTTTCGGGTCTTGAGGTGGTTTAAACAAGGATTTCGCACTTGTCAAAATCACAGAACGAACAAGCATCCACATTAAGCCAGACTTCCCTCAACCCTTCAGCCCAATGCCCTAAACCCTACAGTCTAAAAGCCCTAAAGCGCTCTGAACCCTAAAGCCTAAATCCCAGACCCCAGACCCGAAACCCTAGACCGACTTCTGAGTCTTCTACTGGCCTTTGCAGTGCTTATAAGGTCCATGCACCTGTATAGTATAGACTCTGTTCAAGGGTTACCCATAGGCCCCTAAGAACTTCCTTTTTATGGCTCATATTTAGAATCCCATAAGGTAATCCCCAAAAGGAACTGCTTAGGGGCCCATGGGTACTTTAGGGATCCTACAAGGACTCCTGTACGGGTTCTATAGAGGGTCTACTTCCGGGTTTTATATTATATATGGTCCATGCACCTGTATGATATATAGTCTCTGGCCTTAAACGTAGTCCCTATTTGCATAGGTCCTGTAGGGTCAAAGTACACATTGTTTTGGGCTTCATGCGCACTCAATGCACGTTTCTCCGGTGCCTTCATCTCCATCTTGTTCTTGAAGCAGGCTCGTCAACTGCCATGCGTAAGGGTTTGGGGTTCAGGGTTTAGGGTGTGAACTGCTGCAAGTTCCCTTACGCAGCCGACGTTCGGAGAAAGAGCCTATATAGGAAGTAGGGACTCGCAAAGCGACCCCTGAAGGCCCCCAACCCTAAATCCTAAACCCTGAACCCTAAACCCTAAGCCCTGAACCTTGACCGAAAAGGTAGGTTGTGGGCAAGTTGGGGGTGTTCAGGTCTTAGAATTAAAACGGCTTACAGCGATAATGGGCTTCAGGATCAGTGGTTCTCTTAGTAGCTTCGAAGCCTTCGGGCCTTCGGGTGTCTGGATACCCTACCGCAACCTACCTTTTTGAAGATAAGGAGACCATATTAAGGAACCCTAAACAGGTAGGTTCTTCAGGCTCCAAGTGAACCCTAAAATCTAACCCCAAACCCTGCATCTCAGATGAGGAGGTTGGCGCTAGGGTGAAGTAGGCTGCCGCCGCATCTCAGACCAAGCTCAAGGGTTACGGTTAGGGCTTTGGGGTACCCCTGTACCCCTAAACCCCTAAACCCTAAACCCCTAAACTCCTAAACCCTAAGCCCTGAACCCTAAACTCCTAGACCCTCAGCCCTAAACCTTCAACCGAAAAGACCTACCTTTTGAAGGAACTATATATAGAAGCCATAATAAGGAACCCCAAAACGGTAGGTCTTTCCGGCTACAGGTAAACCTTCAAAGTAGGGGCCTATATAGCCTTATACTATGAATCCCTATATGGTAATGTGAACCTTAAACCCTTTTAGGGTTCATTTCGTCCCTTCGCAACCCCAAAACCCCTAAACCCTAAACCCCTAAACCCCTAAACTCCTAAACCCCAAAACCCTTAAGGAAACCTTCCGGGCTTAGGGCAAAGAGCTCAGAGCTTCTCGGGCTTCGAACCCCGGGCCTCCTACAAACACACGTGGCACCACTTGATTTAGGATTGAGGGGTTTAGGGTTGAGGGGTCTAGGGTTTAGGGTTTAGGGCTTAGGGTTTAGGGTCTCAGGGTTTAGGGTTTAGGGTTTAGGGTTTAGGGGCTTAGGGCAGTTTAGGGATTTAGGGGTTTAGGGCTTTGGGTTTAGGGGTTTAGGGGTTTAGGGGTTTAGGGCTTGGGGTTTAGGGCTTAGGGCTTTGGTTTACATGTCTACTAAGAAAAGTCTCCTTGACACTTGGCAGAAGTTGGGATAGTAGTAGTGTGGAAATCGGACTCTCTGTTTTCGTGCAATCACGATTGAACAAACTCTTCAATGCAGGACTTCCTGGTGGGTTGTGCAATGAGGAATCTGACATTGAAGACTACCCCCATCCCGTCTTTGGGGCAGAGCTTTCGCTGGCCTAAGACGGCCGGCCATGCTGCTTTCCGAGACTCCAGCGAGGGCTTGCGGCTACAACATAGGAGCCTTAATAGTCATCATAAAATTGCGAGGTATAGTGCATTAACTAACATGCGGAGAAGGAAAGATAGGGATGCAACAACAGCAACAACAACAACAACCATAACAATAACAATTGTTATCAGTCGTCGTCGTCGTCGTCGTCGTAGCAGAAGTAGTAACAATAATATTATGTACAAACACAAACACAAACACAATGTACATATAGGTATACACATAAATACGTAAATGCACACACACACATACACACACACATACACATACACATACACATACACATACACATACACATACACATACTTATACACTTATACTTTTACACATACATATACATATACCTACATACCTACATACCTACATACATACATATATACATACCTACATACATACCTACGTACATACATACTTACTTACATATTTACATACTTACATACTTACATACATACATACTTACTTACTTGCTCACTCACTCACTCACTCACTCACTCACTCACTCACTCACTGACTTACTTACTTACTTACTTACTTACTTACTTACTTACTTACTTACTTCCTTACTTACATACTTACATACTTACAAACTTACCTACATACATACAAACATACATGCATACATGCATGCGTACATGCTTACATGCATACATGCATGCATGCATACATGCACAAATGCATACATGCATACATGCATACATACATACATATGCACCAATAAGGGAAAGATATAGACAGAGAGATAGAGGGAAGCAGGCAAGCTACAATGATGTAATCTCAAGGAAAGGCTCGTGTAGTGCTGACTCCTTCAATTAGGGGCACATGGCAATGCATCTACCAGATCTCAGAGAAACGTTGACATCGGGCCGAGCGGGGGGGGCGGGGCGGGGGGGGGGCCAGAAATGCTAGCTTTTCTACAGGTGGGGCGCAAGGAAAGACAGGAGCCTCTGCAGCGAGAAAAACGTCCAAATTTTTGGCGCGAAGCACAGCCTTTTCCCTCTTTGAGGGAAATGCCTGTCCGCTAACCCAACCCTTACCTTGCTGGCACGTTTGGTGCTCTATATCATCTCTTATCGGCTTCAACGTGCTGTCGCACTGATAGCATGTAGTAACGTTTTTTGCATACCCTATTTTATGGTTAGGAACCTAAATTGCTACAGTCCAGGGTCCAAGAAGGTCGAAGGCAAGAGGATTGGGCCGACACCAAGAGCTACTGGAGGTAAGGTTCTACAGTCGTGTGGAAGCCATCGCTAGCCACACGAATTGAGGCACCTCTATGCGACAGGCTTCCAGGCAGCTTCAGGCTTAGGGTTTAGGGTTCAGAGTTGAGGGTTGAGAGGTTTAGGGTTGAGAGTTTTAGGGTTGAGGGTTTAGGGTTAAGGGTTAGGGTAGCATGGTTAAGTTTGAGTCAGAGAGGGAGGTGCTACGAGCAGAAACTGTGCATACTCACAACACACTTTCAGTAATTAGTGGATATCACCACCGACTATGCGGGCCGGAACAAGTGTAACAAAAACCTTACGAAAGCGGAAAACCAAACGCGACTGGCTAATAGCAACTGAGCAATACGCGAGATGTGCATGTAGGGGCTCGATGCCAGTTGACAGGAGGTGCTCATGAAATCGATGCTGCCAGCATGTGCCACAAGAAGCCATCGCCGGGTGCGGTCAGAAGGTCAGAATCATGTCGCGTAGAGGCCCCACAACGAAATCAGGCTCCCCAGCATCCATGAGAAGCTGATTAAATCTCATTGTTCGATAAGGATATAGTCTTTCAGGATCCACCCTTGGCAGGAGACCCTGAAATGCATCTTGCACGTGCCTACATCCTGAAATCCGAATCCTAAATGTCTAGAAGCCTAAACCTTGCCTACGAAATCCTAAACCCTTCTGCAGGGGAGCGCTGGAGCTTGAAAATCCTGGCCCCCAGAGAACGCAACACCTCTTCATTAAAGAATATACCTTAAATCATAATATTAAGGCCCCTATAATTCAAGGCATATTCCTGAATAAGGCCCCTATAATTCAAGGCATATTCCGTAATTAAGGGGTATGGGGTTTTCTGGGCCCTTGGCCCTGCATGTTGAAGCCAGGCGTGTAGGCGGTCCCACAGCCCAAGAGTGCTAGTCAGACGTAGGGGGTTTAAAGGTTTAGGGGTTATGGTTTAAGGGTTTTTAGGGTTTAGGGTTCAAAGGTTTAGGGGTTATGGTTTAAGGGTTTTTTAGGGTTTAGGGTTTAAAGGTTTAGGGTTTAGGGTTTAAGGGTTTTTAGGGTTTAGGGTTCAAGGGTTTAGGGTTTTTAGGGTTTAAGGGTTTTGAGGGTTAGGGTTTAAGGGTTTAGGGTTTAAGGGTTTTTAGGTTTAAGGGTTTAGGGCTTTAGGGTTATGGGTTTTTAGGGCTTAGGGTTTACAGGTTTTTAGGGTTTAGGGCTTAAGGGTTTAGGGTTTAAGGGTTTTAGGTTAGGGTTTATATAAGGGTTTTTAGGGTTAGGGTTTAAGGGTTTGGGGTTTAGGGTTTAAGGTTCCAGGTACCCAAACAGTATACAGTTCGACCCCAAAGTGCCTTAAACAGGGATCAAAGCCAAGGTATCTACTATTTCGGTACATGGACCCTTAGGGTTTAGGGCTTAGGATTGTAAGGATGTAAGGTTTAGGGTCTGAGGTTTGGAAGTGGAGGATTCAGCGTTTAGGGTTTATCGCAGTTCTTTTCTCGATCCTTACAGAGACCTCTCTAAACTTGACTCTACACCCTAAGCCCTAAACCCTAAGCCCTAAACCCTACACCCTAAACCCGCAATACTCCCTAAAACCCCTAAAACCCCTAAACCCTAAAACCCTAGACCCCCTAAACCCCAAAACCCCCAAACCCCTACCTTTCCAAAACTGACCACCCTTGAGACACAGGAACTGCGGGGCTTGACAAGCACTCGAGCACCACATGAAGTTGCACGTGGGATCCTACATTCTCGCCCCCGGGGGCCCATATATATATATATACACTACTATTGTGGAACCACACCCTCCCCCCCCCCCAAAAAAAACATTAAAAAACACACACAATCACAATTGGGACCTATAATTCCATAGTGGTAGTATTCATGCACCCTCTGGGTGAAAAAATGGTTTTGGGGATTTAAACTATGAAGGCATAAAAAGGGGAATACGCTTTTGGGGTATACGGTAAACAAGAGAACCCAAAATAATAAGTAATGACGCAGGCTCGCACATCAATTACACTATCCCAAATCCCTGAATGTGCGGTTTCCGGCAATCACCCTAACATCCAAAAGCCCGGGCCATTATAAGCCGCACTAGCTACGCTCGCCGAGACTAACTACGCAATACCTACTCGACCCAGTTCTGCACGGCTGTGTTCAGCATCCAAAACCGCATTACAGAGGGGCCTTACTAATCAAATTAAGGTTTTTTGGGGCATACTCTTGCCTTTATTTGTAACAAGGGACCCCAAGGAATAGTATTGGTAATCGTTCAGACGGCCATGATCATCTGGTACTCCAGGAAAAGATGCACGGCGCATATCTGAGAAGGAGGCACCACAGCCAAAGTGGCAATCGGAAACAGCTGGCCAGACCTCAAATGCGCGAAGCTGGTTAGTTGTTCTGGGCATATGTGCTTCGGAGGCCTGTCGGCAAAAATAGAAACAAAGAAATACATACATGCATACATACACACGTACATACGCACACACACACACACTCATATATATATATATAGAGATATACACAGATATTTGAGGTACAGAAGTCTGTATGTATGCGTGTGTGTGGTGTGTGTGTGTATATGCAAGTGCACATCTTTTTGCACCGACCCACACGTACCCAAGCAATATCGTGCGCTTGCACTGTTCAGAGGGGCAAACTTTCACATCAACTGAATGTACATTGCATACTATGTCCTACATCTTCACGCAACTTCGACGGGACTGAGATTGGGAAACACAGTATTGACATGCATTGACAAAACGGCTCGCGGGAATAGTCAGCGCTCCGAATGCCAACTTCCAAACTACAAATGCCTGTATCCTCTTCACTGAAAAGTTTGGGGCTCAAAGTTAGGTTTACCATGCAGATGTTTGAGCCCGTCGAGCCTGAATGATTTGTCGAGGAACTGATCATGCCTGTGTTCAGGTTGATCATGGCATCCGGCTTGGCACCGACACAAGCAGCCATCGCATTACCTAAAGTTGAGGTCGCGTGGGATCATTGGAGGTCCGGCCGTTTTGTTGTCAGTTCGAACCGAAGCTCGGAGCCACTTATGTCAAAAGGAGTCCCAAGCATCGTCGCACTGAGTCCTATTTCCAGGATGCCGTCTGTTCCCGAAAAATGGGCGCCTTCTGTTCAACACGTACGGCCTCCGGGGCTTAGGGGTGGCAACTAGAACCCCACCTTATTGCATGGTCGTAAAAAAAAGGTGGGCAAGCAAAACCTACTGTTTACTGACATATACATACCGCAGTATACATTCATTACAAGTTGTGAAATGAGATAGAATAAGTAACATTCAATTGGCATCTTTCGCTCTGTGATGTTAATCCTATGCGTGGCGTACCTCAACCACAACATTGAAACTTCTCACCATTCTTCCAAAGATTAGCCAGCGAGACCGACATTCCCAATGAACATAGCTTGAATCGGTGTAAAGGCCGAAATAGAATACTTTGTAATCCTATCAATTTGGGGTACATTGCTTAGGTGATGGGTTGTCGGCTCTGTCGGGTAAGATGTTGAAGGTCGATGTGGTGCTGAATGTTTTTTGGAGCGATTGCGTACTGTCGAACATAAATGTCGCGGAAAATGGCTTTGAATGTTCTAGGACTGTGAGACTTTAGCGTCGGCCAAAAACCATCAGCCCGAAACCGCTTTGGACAACAATGTTCCTTATTCACATCAAAAGCTTCCTACACCCTGACCCTATTCCGACACACCAAACTGTTTATGGTATCACAGACCGAAATCCAAAACCCAAAATGTTCGAAGTTCCTGTCGAAGTTGCTGACTGAAACCACTACAGCACTAACGTGTGCGAATCAAACAAAACCAACAGCTCCAAACACTTCAAATTAACATCCGGATTCAAGCTTGATTTCAATGTCCGAACCCGGCACCTGCCACCCGTGATCCAAAAGGTGCTGTTCCAAAATTCCTACACCACACAATGAATCCATCGGGAACCTGGAAACCAAACCCAACCAAACCTAAGTAGCATCAGACCTGCAGCTTGCAGTGCAAGACCAAGAGAATTAATTTACGAATTTGCGAACAACTGCTTTCATGACCCTACGATCCTACGCCTCGACCAACCCAGACTCCAACGCACGCGATACGCATGCAGCGGCAGTTATCGACGGGTGCCCGCGACAACCGGCTCAGTGTTTCCGGTCCAACACGAAGAAAAACCAGTGTGTGGAGGCTCCCAACAAATTCCGGGGTCAATGCGCTAGTAGAAAGCGAAAGCTGCAGCACATTTTGGGTTCGGGACGGCCTTCGAATGTCGTAAAACAACAACATCATTCATTTTAGTGACGTGGACATGAAGTGTGCAATATCACTGTGGCAGATTGCATGCTGACTGTCTTGCTACCGCAGCTTTTTGATCTACTTGCACAGCGCCAGGTGGCTTGCAGTTATGCGTACCATGCTTCCACCAACCATACTGGTAGAACTAATGTCAAGCATCACGCAACTTGGACGGGCAGTGATTGGCAACCGCATAATGCAAGAGATCTAGTACGTGCTCGGTCGCCTGGGCCTAAGTTGACATTCCGCTTTTGTCTACATGTCGTCCGAACTCACTGCTACCTCCAGCCATGACAGTCCATGGTGCCTCAATCGTCACGAAATGCTGTTCACGCTTCCGCTTGGGTTTAGCAGTATAAGTTCCAGGAAATGGGAGTCAGTAAGATGTGTAAACTTGCCTATTCCAGTTGCTATGTTTGCGGCTATGCTACTTAGAGCGTCTCTCCTGAAAAGAGAGCAATCTGACAATGTGACGATGATTCACTTGCCAGTCGAAGACTTGGCAAAATGCTGCCCAAAACAACCAGATGCATAAGTCTTAATTCTCATACCTTCGCATTATCGGGACTACGAGGTCATCCTAAACAACCATCATCCTGCTGGCACTCTCGGGCAAGATCGAGCTGCGAGAAGCATCGGTAATGTCCGGACCTCGATCAATGATAAGTTCCAGGGATCTAGGTCAACCAGATTGCGGGATTTCCACTTTGAGCGGTAGTGGTAATTTTCAGAGGAGGGACAAAAACGAAACAAGGTCAATCTACTCCAACAACTCCAGTTGCAAAGGCCCCAACCATATATGGCTGTCGTAGCTAAGATAGAGGGCTGCTGCGTCTCCGTTAGCATCCCAGCACTCCAAGTCCTAAAATGAACACGGTCTACGTGGGCAATTACAGAATGCGGTTGACGGTTTAGGGTTGGCACATGGTGCCTCGTAGTTAGTCGCGGTCCGGCTGCCTTTATCCTAATTTAGCAAAATCCTAACTTTCGGGTTTTCGGTTTTGTAGGAGAGAAGAAGGGGTGATCAAAACCAAAATCCCCGAATCCCAGATCGCCTTTGGAAGCCCTAAACTAAATCCAGCCGATATCTCAAAAAAAGCATCAAGTCACCCCAAGGCTGCAACTACCGGATCATCGTATAATCTCCTAAGTACTAGTCTGCATAACTACAATCCCTGGAAGTCTAGAGATAAGGAACAGGCACGTTGTTGCAGGAAACACTGGTTTTAGACATACCCTGCCAAAACTAGCAAATAAAGGCGGGAATAAGGATGTAGACAAAGCGGCAAAGCCAAAGAAGCGCTTTGCAGAAGCTTCCCAGCCTTAAGATGGAATTCATTTCTGAAGTATATTTAAATATACCATGCAGGGCATGCCAAAAAAATGAGGTGTTCAGTGCTTTGGTCTCTGAGCTAGATTTTAATATCATTCAGTTCCTCAACCCCGAACCCTTAACCCCAAAGCCCCAAACCCTACTGGTAACAAACAGCAACCTCCCCCTAAACCCTAAACCCTTAACGTTTAGGGCTTCTTTTAAGCAGGCGTCCTGTCCATTTGATCATCTCCGAGCTGTAGCAAAGGGCATCCGCATCACACGGCACCTCCAAGATGCGCCGATGTATCCCTAAACCCTAAACCCTGAAGGAATCCGGAAAAGGTCGGTTCAGGGCATATGGTTGAGGTTTTAAAGTCAAAGTAGATACGTTGGGGTTTAGGGCGCGGGGATTTTTATCAGGGTTTAGGGTCGAAGTGTAGTGCATTAGGGTTTCAACTTCAGGGCTTTGCGCTTTAGGGTGCAGGCTTTTAGATTTAGGGTGGAAAAATCAACGTATACACGACTTTACCACATCTGAACTGTGGGCCCTGGCGACCATTTTTGAGGTGGGACTTACTGGGGCTATGTGGGGAAGAACAGAAAACTGACCCGCCTAGTGAGCTGTACACACTCACAACATTGAGTCTGCCTTTTCTGTTTGGACGATACTAACAATATGTATACATGTATGTATACATGTCCTCTATCCATATAGATAGCTAGTTAGATAGATGGATAGATTCAGATAGATAGATAGATAGATAGATAGAGATAGATAGACAGATAGATAGATAGACAGACACATAAATAGACACGGAGACAGATAGGATAGATAGATAGATTGATTGGTTGACAGACAGACAGACAGACAGACAGACAGACGGACGGACGGACAGACAGACGGACAGACGGACAGACGGACAGACGGACAGACGGACAGATAGGATAGATAGATAGACAGGTGGAAAAATAGATAGGTAGATAGATAGATAGATAGATAGGTAGCCGCAGGTGGGTTGGATGATTGATTGGCAGATAAACTGCTTGATTGTTTGGTTGAATGCTTGATTGACTTACGTGGCTTGGGAGCAAGTACCAAACATAGGAATCCCATTGAGGTCAATCTCTCTACGGTATGGGCATATGGTTAATGATGCAAATCCTGCATTACCCATAAGAAGGAATCTGCCATCATTCCCATAGTTTAGGGTCCTGCAGGATTTTGATCATCAACAGTATGGACTCTAAACCCCAAACCCTAACCCTAAACCCTAAACCCTCCTCAATGCGGGCAGTCTGGGAGCTTTTGAGATCGACCGAAGGCCTCGATGGCCTAATGTAGGGGCCTTGATAAATTAGAACAGGGTTTTGGGCACCTTCATAGCATAGTGTTTATAAGAAGCCCTAATGAACATATTGGTATTTATTTAGACTTCTATAGTATGCATGATGTGCGGGATATGAGGACCTCACCATTCAGCCACTGGCAGCCTGTATTTCCTGGGATTTGGCAGTCCTGCCAATGATCTGCAAACTGACAGAACATCAGCTTTCAAACGATGCAAGGCCTCAGAAGCAACCTTGAAATACTTAGATGCTGGCCAGTAGCCTAAGCTTTAAATAAGTACAGCAAGACTTTTTGGGGGTGGCATTTCTTAGAACTAACCAGCTATCCATATGAATCATCGATACCCTCGTGCCCTTAGGTGTTCCTTTACTGGCGCGTGAACAGCCCGGAGCCATTCGGGCCCAGAGAGACTTATTTTGTTGTCTCAATTGGGGTTAAGGGCTAAGGGTCAAGGGTTTAGGGTTTAGAGGAATACTCACAACCTTTAGGGTTTAGGGTTAAGGGTTTAGGCGGCTATTAACCCTCAAAGCGTAATCCAAGCAAGCAGGTATGCATCAATAGTCCTCATACAATGAGAGTTTGACATTGTTGGACCCTTACCCTAAGAGTCCATGTGCTAAAAACGAATTAGGTCTTGAAGTAGTCCCGGTGTGGGGACTTTAAGGCCAATATGTATCAGGTGGGCACATGGACCTTTAGGGTTAGGGTGAGCCCATCAGACCCTCAAAACTTCGTTGAGCCTGCTGGCGGCGATCGGAGCTCACGCTTGTCGTACTTGCCTTAACGCAGTATGGGCTTTGGAGACTAGCTTGTAAGTCCGAGCATTTTTGAGGTGTTCGGGCGAGGGGGTTGCAGCTTTGGTTCAGGGCTTAGGGTGAGCGTGTATAGGAAATAGGAAATAGTCTTAATAAGTTTACGGGTTTCGGGCTGTAGGTAGCAGTTCTGCTTTCAAGATCCGGGTCTAGGAGATTTAAAGAGGAATGAAAGCAGCGCTGTGCCGACAAAAGTATCCCCTAAGGCTTCATGTGCCTAAATAGCGTGTGCAATGGCCCCCGGAGGTTCCTATACCCAAGGGCTCCAAGTATGCAAATGGTACCTACTTTGGGGCCTAAAGTCTATAAATAGGACCTACTTTGGGCTATTTGGAGCCCCAGGGATATAAAGGAACCACTCTAAGTCCAAAAGTATTATACACGACATCTTAAACCCCTAAACCCAAAAGCCCCTTATGGAACTCCTACAGCGACCCCTAAAGGGGGATTCTTGAAGCCGTCAAAGCACCCGCACAAGATGTATCGTCATCTTCAAATTTGATGTGGGGCTTAGGGTACAGGGCTTAGTGTTTAGGGTGCAGGGCTTAGGGTGTATAGGGCTTAGCACTGGTCATCAAGCCTCTCATGTCAGTATGAAAGACATCTGCTACTACACAGTCTGCGGATCAAGCCGCCGCTTTTGCTACTTGTTGTTTTATGCAACAGAAATTTCACCTGTAGGGGCCTTCAATGGTTCGAATATGATCTGGGGGTATGTTGCCATGTAGCTTCATGCAAGTATAAACTACATATTCAGGAGCCCTAAGGAATACTAGCAGTGCTGCTTCAGGCCTAGATAGTAGGTGCGATGCGTGACACCTTTTCGCGACTGCCAGCACTAGGATCCGCCCAAGATGTCCTCTGGTGCCGGATCCCGAGGCTTCACTGACGTAACATTATCTTCTTGTCTAGCTTTGCACAGAACACTACCCTGGTCTTCAACTAGGGCAAAAAGGAGCTGAGAAACTTCGACGCATTCGACATGACCTTGCCATCTCCCATAAGGAAAGCCACGCAGCTTCGCAGTGATGTCTGCTCTCTACTGCATCGCTCCATTGTGCGCCCGTTGCGCTACCACATGGCACGGCTCTACTGTCGATCCCTAAGGGTCCAAGTACCGAATAATCATATACTCTCCCAACGAATAAACCTAGTATAACTACTATCCGCAACCAAAGTACCCTTAAATTGGGTCCTTTGGACCCTTAGGAGATTACCTCACCGTGGAAGAGTCTGTAAGAGGATTCACTTCCGTGAAGAAGAGCTTGGTAGACGGCCTACAGTCAGGAAAAAGGACCAAGTACTGGCCGTCTACAGGAGGAGTGCCAAGGTAGGGATGCACACACATGTTGCCGGTCTCCCTGTGCTTCCAAACGAAGTCGGCCCCCTCGGCCACGAAGGTGAACATTGTCTTGTCGTCATTAGAGTCTTTTCCACACCAGTCCCAAAACACCAGCTGGTTATTCATGGAAGCCGAGCCCCCTAGAGGATGGATGCATCTGCCATTCTGAAGCTGGAGGTTGAAGTAGTCGCTGCCACTCTGAAAGTACACCTTCTTGAAAAGCAGAGCGGTTGACGTGTTGCACGAGTCGGAGAACACGAGACGATCGTCATTTCCGGGGTTTGTGCTTCCAGATTCCGCGCGAACGCACTTCCCATTCCAGTGCTTCAACACGAACATGTCTTCCGGCAGGCTGGAAGGCTGGGTGGCAAAGGCCATCCGCAAGGGTATGACCCACATCCTCGCCTCTCTCTAAGAGATACGATGAAACTGACTCATATATAGCATAACCCCTAGACCTTTACAGAACCCTTCAGGGAAACCTCCTATATGCCCTAAAGATTCCTAACCCGAAAAAAGGCCATGAAATCGAACCCTCGAACCGTCGACCTAAACCCTGAACCCCTAAACCCTAGTGGCAGTAAAAGCAAGGGGCGACCGAGTCGATCACGACCTTCGAAAGCTTAAAGGCACCCAAGACCACCTGGGCTCGTGGTTTAGGGGTTTACCATTTCATTGCAGATTCAGGGTTCAGGGCCCACGGCTTATTTGGGGTTTATAAGGCTTGGATTTCGAGGGTTTAAGGCTTAAGGGCATGGAGTGTTGTGTTGAAGGGCTTGGGGCTTCAAGCGGGAGCCTTAAATGTTGGAATAGAGCTAGGGGGCGTCGTTGTTGTACACTGCAGTACTGCAGTTCTGGTAAGGAACCATACGGGACAGCATTACTAAGTATTCGGACTCTTATATCGTTGGCCTTTTGGGGGTTTATTGGCTTTACGGTTGTGGGGATAAGCATAAGCGGTCGGCTGATGGCTTGTTGGGTGTAGGGTTTCCGGGTGGATCCTTCGGGCTACAGTACAGTGCTACACCACTACTACTACTACTACTACTACTACTACTGCTACTCCACTTAGCAGTCATATTTTTGGTTGTTAAGGAGTTTAATTTAAGCTGCCATAATAAAGGAAACCCTCTTACGCACCTACAATAGAACCCTATTATGGTACCTTAAATGAAGTTCATTCGCCTTAATAACCCTAAAACCCAAACCCCCGGCCATGCTCAAGAGCGGCCTAGCAACAGTTTCCAGCAGAGCCTCCGAAACTGCGAAGATGCCCAAGAAGCCGTCCTGAATCCCGGGGTTCAGGGTTGAAGGTTTACCCTTACCCTCAAAGGACTCATACTGTAAGGGCTCTTTTGGGCCCCAAAACCCTATTATATATATATATATGGCTTTTGGGCTATTTTGATGCTAAGGGTTAGGCTTTAGGATTTAGGTCCTGAATCCAGGCAGCATCAGTCGAGTTATAATACACCGTCTCCGGGAGAGCACACGCTTGCCGTAATTCAGTGTGAGATAAACGAGCGGTGTGCGTGACATTCGACGGCGTCCATATATCGCATGCTGAGTTCGGTTCCAAATTCTCCGAGGCCAAAGAAATATCCATCCTCCATGTTAGATTCTCACCTCCCACCAGGGAGGATGGAAGCGGAAGGGTCGGGAGCAAAAGCTGCATTGAGATGTTGTGGCCGTCCACGCTCAGTTCGAGGCTGGGTTCATCTAGCTCCCCGACCGCAGTGATGACGGATACTTTCGAAGCAGATGTTTCACAGGCCTTGGGTCCCAGAATGGAGGGCTGATAACGCCAGAGCTCTGCTGGAGTAAAGGCGCCAGAGTAGACGTAGAATCGGCCAGCTACATCCACGAAAGAGGAGTGGCTTTGCCGCTGGTCTGGTCCACTGCCAGAGTCATGAAGGGTCCACCCACCAAGTACAGTGTCAAAGGACCAAAGATCCGCATTCCCGCCCTCCCCCGCAAAGATCCAGAAGCGGCCCAGACTTCCAGCCGAACTACCGGAATCGACCTCCGTCCACAATGCAGCATTCGTGTCCAAGCTCCACATGGCATTTGACCATCTTCCGTTTGAGAATCTTCCCCCGAACTGCCAGAAAATGTCGCCACGATCAATATCTCCACTTCCTGAGCATACAGCTTCGCGAGCGCTTCCGTCATCGACCTGGAACCATGAAGAAGTCTCCTGCGTGAAATGCCAAAGCTCACCATCTTGGCTGTATCCCCCTTCGAAGTTGAAGCCACCATAAATCCAAACTCTCTTGCCTGGGTGGCGGTTGTGCGTTGCAAAATAGTACGGTTTAGGGCCTTAGGGTTTAGGTCAAAATAGGATTATACAGTCATACAAGTGTAACCTCACTTTCTAAGTTCCAAGGGCTTTCAAGCGATAACCGGAAATGGTCAACGTTTTCAACAGCTCTAGCCCAAAGGGTCCTAGGTACCGGTATGGGGATACTTTCCCAAATCAGAACAGTGATTCCTATCATATATAGAAATATAGATTCGACTAGACACGTATTTAGGACCCCTTTGGGTACCTAGTTGCTGCTGTCGATGAAAACATGGTGGCCCCAACGACGCAGTGGCCCACCATCTTGCGAAACACGACTCCATGAAGAGCTTGCGATCCTAGGCTGGTCATTGGTAAGAATCCTAAGGGTCCATGTGCCCAAATAGGGTATACTTCGGTGCTTTAAGGCCAAAAGAATCTGCTATTTGGGCACATGGGACTTAGCGGGAGTATAAACGGCACACTGAATCCAAAACAAGTTAAAACCACAAATCATTGAACACCCTAAACGCCTAAACCCTAAACACTAAACCCAAAAACGCAAAACCCCTAAACCTCTGAACTTCAAACCCCTAAACCCCCAAACCCTAAACCCTAAACCCCAAAACCCCTAAACCTCTACACCCAAAACCCCTAAACCCCAAAACCATTGAATAACCAAGGGATCTGGAATTTCCAAAGGTCCGCCGTATTGTCGCCAGAGAAAACGAAGAGGTTTCCTCAGCACAGTTTAAGGTTCAGGGTATAGGGTTGAGGAGTTTAGGGTTTAGGGTTGAGGAGTTTAGGGTTTAGGTTTGGGTTCTAATCCATGCAGCATAGGTTAAGGTCCCGTTCTGGGAAAGATTGAGCGACCCGAAACCCTAATCGGTCCTTGTCCGTCTGGTGCCACGCAGCCTTGGCCATTCGAGCTGACTGAAGGCGGACTGCCGTCCTCGCCGGTCCATGTCTCACTTGGAGGGTCGGGGGACCTAGCAAGCAGTAATTTTCCAGATTTATAAGAACCCTAAACCCTAATGAACTTCCAACCCCCCCCGCCCCCCACATGAACCCCTAAGGATCCCTTTAAGGAGCCTACTTACTAAGTTTCATATCCCATATCCCCCTTATAAGACCCCTTTCAGGATCCGTTTTAGGAGCTCTACGCCCCTTTTCCTCCTCCGTCCATGTCTCGTTCACCACATTAAACTTCCACAACTTCGACCCGCCAAACGGCAAGTACCACCAAGCATCCTGAGGGTTCAGGGTTTAGGGTTCAGGGTTTAGGGTGTAGGGTTTAGGGTTCAGGGTTTATGGAAACATCCTGAGAGTTGGCCATCATTTGGGCAGTTCTCTACAACAGGGTCTTTTTGCAGTCCCCAATAGAGTGCGGCACCCTAACGCAAAGGACGCTATAAAAGGGACCCCAAGTTACAAAGCTACCCATGTACCTTATGGTTCAGAGTTTTCGATGTACTTATCTAGGTTCCTGGGTCATCCCGTTTATAAGGGTACCCTGTGCTCCTGATGCTCGGTTTTAGTAAGGCAACCATGCAATAAAGAGGATTAAACGAGTGAAACTCAGGAACCTAGTTGTAGTATAATATGATAGTATATACTACTTCCCTTATAAAGTTTTAAGGCTTCTATGGTACCAGAGATCCGTCTGGCAATCGTGAACCGTTGCGGCATTCATGCCACCGGGACCATCACTGGACACGAGGCTCCAAGCTGCACCTGCCAGTCGAAGAGTGCCAAGCAAGAGCCAGCTCAGGCGTTGCATGGCCGCCAGGAAGGCCGTTCTCTAAGCCTTTTTTGCTGGGGCACACTGGTTTGCTGTTGGATAATCGGCTCTGTAACTATGACTTCGCAGATAGATGAACCAAGAAACGGACTGCAGCCACCAGACTGAAGTGCTAGCTACCTTCTTGCTTTCTACATCTTGCAAGCTGATATACAGAGCTGCATCATCCAGCTGAGCCCGGGAAGACTGCGGCAACGACGTCACAATTGGGCGTTCTGTGCTTTGTGTGGTTAGCGTTCAGGAGCTAGGCGTTCTATTTAGGGGTTTAGGGCTTAGGGGTTTAGGGTCTGTCAGATTGCATGCAACTGAACATCTCAGCCTAGCTTACCACAACTATGGTTGGCTGTTGTTCTTATTTTGTTGCGAATAATGCTGGCTTTAAGTTAAAGGTGCCCTGCAAAGCTACTTCAGCGACTAGGCATGTAGCCTATGCAACTGCACGCCTCGGCCAAAAGCTCGTGGCCCCCGCCATTGCTAAACCCGAAATCCGAACATATCTTCCTAGAAGCCTGCAGTTGCGGTTACTTTCAAAAGATACCCCAGATATATTTTTGGGTTCACAATGAAGTATAAGAACCCCCAAACAGTTAAAACGTTGATTGGGTATTGGATACATAAATAAGGATTGAGGGTGTTGGTATAAGATCTTACATGCCCTGAGCAGTATAGCCGTGAACACTGATCTCGACTTGGAGGATCAGGCCAATTTAATAAGTATGGCCCAGTGTGGCTATAAGTGCCTCCACATTGTGCGCGAAGCAACTGTACCTAGAACTACCGTATGCATAGCCCCAGTTACTAAGTCCCACGAACCTTTCGGCCTTCAGCTAAACCAGAAACAATGTATAAAATACGTATCGTCTAGAATCCTGAGGGTATACTATAGCAGTAACACAACAAGGCCTACGGAATAGCACATCATGCATAAAACCCTGTGACACACTAAAAAAAGCCCTACGATATGTTCAACTTGCTGTCAATTCCAAGGCTCTGCCAGGTCCGTGTAGGGATGGATGGACAGAACCCAGATTCCGAAAGTCACATCGAAGACCTCAGGGGTTTGAGGGCTAGCAACTTTCGTGCCTAGGGTTAGACTACCCATAGGCCCCTAAGTAGTTCCTTGTTGGGATTGCCTTATAGGGTTCTATTCTATGTAAATATGAACCATAAAAAGGAACTACTTGGGGGCCCGGTAGCCCCACCAGAACCCTAAACCCGGTCGCTGGGATTGTTTTCGTGCTCAGGGGATTTCTGCCGTCCCGTTTTGCCGTGTGGCCGATGTGGGTCTGGGTATAAGGGGAGTTATTGGGGCCTAGGGTTTCGGGTTTAAGGTTTAGGGATTAGGGTTTAAGGTTTAGGGTTTCGGGTTTTAGGGTTTAGGGATTAGGGCTTCTTGAGGTTTGGGGTTCATCGTTTAGGTGGGCCTTTGGGAAACTTGGTGCTAAGACATATCCGGCAGGACTCCGCTGGCGAGCCTCGAGAAGAAAGGGAAACTGAGAAGGACCCAATTCCTGAAAATATGTCCCTAATCCCTAAACGAAAACTGAGTCAAATCACCCTAACCCGAAAGCCTAAACCCTTGTGTGCAGCTTCTTATGCGACACATACGCCGCAGGCCAGGCTCAAACGCACGTGCATCGGGTGTCGTGTACTGTAGAGGTGAGGACAAATCTGGAAGCAAGGCCTAAACAGAAACAAGCAGAGCACTCTGAAGCCCCTAAACTCAACCAGGGTTTAGGGTTTAGAGTTTAGGGGTTTGGAGGTTCAGGGTTTAGGGTGCCCTAAACAAGGTCTAAACACTGTAAGCCCTAAAACCCGAAACGTTAAGCATCGAAGGCCAGTGTAAAGCAACAGGTCCCACCTCGTTCGGAGAGCCGACCCAGACAATAAAGCCACAGTTCTGTGGGAACATGGTGGCATAGGTGCTCATGAGCCAGACACCTCCGAAGTCTTCGATGCTTACCCATAGGCCCCTAAGTGGTTCCTTCTTAGGGTTTGTATTTAGAACCCTATAAGGTAATCCCAAAAAGGAACTACTTAGGGGCCTATGGGTAATCTTTAGTTAGGGTTAAGGCTTTAGGGTTTATTTAGGGGTTAGGGGTGCAGGGTTTGGGGTTTAGGGCTTAGGGGTTTGGGGTTTAGGAATAGGTTGGCCCTGCACACCCGTGAATAAGATCCTCTTAGGCTCAAGAAAGAAATCAACCATGTCCCAAAGGCTGTGCCGAAGACAGCAGTAGACCTTAGGAAGTTTGCTAACCTGGAAGCATGCAGCTTAAGGTTGCAACCCATGCGCTACAGCCTTTTTGGTCAAAATGCCTGCCAGCAATCCTAGCAGTTCAGAGCTTGCATGAAACACATAGAAATGCACAGGTGCATATATATATATATACATATTAACTATGCCTCTAATAGTAATTATATATATATACATACATACATACATACATACATACATACATACATACATGTATGTATATATATATATATTTGTATATATACGTAGATTGTGCGCACATTTGTGAATGTAGAACCAGTCACTCACACACACGCCCATGCTGACACATACGTGCATGCATGCATGCATGCATGCATGCATGCATGGGCACATACCTACGTACATACATACATACATACATACATACATACGTGCATGCATACATACGCATCTATGTCTATACATATTTAACTAGCAGTTGGGAGCCATGACATGACGATGCAAAACCTGCCGAACATGTCATCCTACTTAGTGGAGAGGTTTGGGGTTTAGTCTAGGTTTCAGAGTGTAGGCTTAACGGTTTAGGGCTGTCCCACATGTGTGAAATTTCCCTGCATTCTGCACGGATGGTTCCCGTGGGCCATAACCTGGCATCCTCACAAATTAGGCAACCTCCCATTGATGTGAGCTTTCAGAAGCAATGCAAGCCAAAACCCCTACAGCCTAAACCCTGAACCCTTAAATCCACACCCTACAAGCCGTAAAGCCTAAGCCCCTAAACCCGAAACCCCTCAACCACGACCTCGCCCGAAGCCGACGCAGATCACGCCACTGTTCTTGAAGGTTGGAGGAAGCTTGTCCTGCTCGCAGCTAGGGTTCGGGTTTATAGGATTTATTTAGAGATTAGTAAGATTAGAGGCATCCACATAACAATACAACGCGTTTCAAGGTTAAATAGAGTTTAGAGTTTAGCGCCGCGCAGAACTACAAAGTGTTTCAGGTTTAGGGTTTAGGGCCACGTAGTAAAAATCGGTTCCTCTATTCCCTGCATCAAGCTACCGTTTTTATCCCACTATCTCTATGTACCGCTGGGAGGAGACCAAAATTTCAGGGCCGAACCGGAGCGAAGTACTTAGAGACCAAAATAAGGCTTTTGGAATTTGTTTAGTACGCTTACTAGGAAGGGGATGCTACTGCGAATTCTTCCGACCACGATATTACCGCGTACAGTCTGGCGATCAGAGTTTAGGGTATGGGTATCTTGGAACCCTAAGCCCTTAACCCTAAGCACTTCATTCTAAACCCTAAACCCTAATTAAACCGTAAGCCCTTAATTCTAAATCCTATAAACCCAAAATCCTAAACCCTAAATTCTAAATCCTAAACCCAAAATCCTAAACCCTAAAGGGGTCTATGCCCATTACTTGGCTCAGCTTTGGGGTCCTAGGCTTACAGCGCTTTAGGCTGTGTTGTCATCTCCATATCTCTCTCAAACAGGGGTGCCGTTTGGGGCTCTTAGGGTTTAGGGTTCAGGGTTCATAGGGTTTAGGCTTTAGGGAAGGAGATAACCACGCATTAGGCGCGTTACGAAGGATGTGAGAATTCCTTAACACGAAATCAGCCCCAACAGGGCTTGAGGCTCTAATGCTGTATTAGGGATTCATCGAACAAGGGTATATAGGGCCCCCTTACTTTACGGCTCATGTGGTCCTTTAAGATTGTGGGAGGTCAGAAGTCAGAAGATTAGACCTTAAACCCTAAACCCTAAACCCAAAACCCTAAACTCAAAACCCTAAACCCTAAATCCTAACCCCTAAACCGCAGGGTCTAAGTCTCCACGTCTGCGGTTTCAGAAGCGCAGGACGGCAGCGACAGCAACCACAACAACAACATGACACTGCAGCTGCGCAGCTGCCTGAAGTGCTGAGTGTACGGTTTGCTACATGGCTTAACCCTTATACCCTGAAAGGACTCATATTTTAAGGCTTTTGGGCCCAAAGACCCTATTATGTAAGGCTTTTGGGCTGTTTTGATGCTGAGGG